>PVIC010004781.1:0-60844 GCA_004025085.1 Thryonomys swinderianus | reverse complement strand
CCTGAATATCAATTTTCTTCACTTTGGTATGGTGACAAATGACTTGCCTACCAACATGTGAGGATAAAAGGCAATAGTACTTTTGAAAATTTATCAGAAAAATGTAGAATAGCCATAGGAAGACAGTCAGACAAAACCACAGCTTCCAGTCAGGAGGCCCTGGACATTTGAGTTTCACAACTAATCTTGCCAGTGAGTATGTGGGTTTAGGAAACTTATGTGGATTTCCAAGACATTGTGTTCAGATACAGTGGGCTCTGTATCCATAGATTCAACCAACTGTGTATTGAAAATATTTGGGGAAAAATGTCCCACCTATATGAAATATATATAAACTTCTTATCCCTCAATCAATACATATATAATAACTACTTACATAGCACTTATATTATGTTAAATATTTTAAATCTAGAGATGGTTTCTAGTACCTGAGAGAATATGCATATGTTATATATAAATATTGCACAGTTCTATGTAAGGGATTTGAACATCTTTAGAATTTGTCATCCAGGAGGGCCTGGAACAAATAGCCCATAGACACTGGGAAACAATATATGTGTCTGTAAAGACCACACACACACACACACACGCATGCATGCACACACACATGGTCTAAAACAGTTGTAAGGTGCTAAAGCTGGAGTCATTTAACAGTAACCTCAGAATAAGATTGGACATGGGAAAGTGTCAAGTCCAGGAGTGAGAACCAGAAAGTAGTTGCATAGAAACAAGAAGTAACAGAGGAGAGAAAACTCCTTTGGATGCTCAGCAGAAGTCCGATCAGGGACGCAGGGCAAGTGTGGCGCCAAGCAACACCTGAGACTGAATAGTACTTAATGGAATTTATTTCTCACAGTTCTGGAGGCAAGAAAGTCCAAGATGGAGACATTGGAGTGTTCAGTGTTTGCAAAGGGCTCGTTCTGTGTCCAAGATAGGGCCTTTTGTGGTGTTCCTCACGAGGGATGAACCTCGTGTCCTCATACAGCTGAAGGAAGTGAGAGGCCAGCAGCTTTTGAGGGAACATTTGTTAGGGCAGTCATCCTATTCACAAGGCTGGAGCCCTCAGGATTTAAATCACTTCTTGTTTAATATTAGTGCAGTAGGGATTGGATTTCAACATAAACTTTGGAGGGACATCAGTACTTGTAGAACTGGCCTATAAGATCGAGCCTGACCAAGGAGTGATGAAGATAAAACATAAAGAGATACAAAAACAAGTTAAAATTGGGGGAATCCAAGGGGCTCATATCTCCCTTTGACACAGAGCCCCAGATGACTGGCACACTTCGGCTTTCTTCACTCACACACGGGCAGGAACAATCAGTTCCACAGGATTCACCTGTCTCCCTCCCGTCGCAGGGCTTCTCCGAGTAAACAATTTCACCTCAGGAGTTTTTACTTTTCCCTGCAGCGGGTTAGCATGCTTGCATGCTCTCTTCTTCTCAGTGCTTGCTGATGAGGGCAATTGAACTTCATTTTTTCCCATCTGATCTTCATGAGTAGTACCATAGCACTGCCCGTGCAGGTAGCATTTTTTGTCAGTTTACTCTCTCTTGGATACCTGGAGTGACATCTATACCTCCTGGCTTAGGCCAGTGGGTCATGGGCCAGTGTGTGCGGAATCTCCTGGTAAGTAGGAAACCCTCTTCATTGTTTTTTTTTTTTTTTGAGACAGGGTCTCACTTTGTAGTTCAGGCTGACCCTGAGCTCACTAGGTAGCCCAGGCAAGCCTCAGACTCAGCAATTCTCCTGCCTCTGCCTCCTGAGTGCTAGGATTACAGGAGTGAGCTGCCACACCTAGCATTGTGGTATGTGGTATTGATTGCTAGTGGGCGTGAGTGACCACGCCCGGTATTGTTGTATGTTGTTTCCGGGATCAACTCAGGATATTGTGCTTGCTAGGCAGGCTCTGGAACCCTTGAACTAAATCTCCAGCCCACCCTCTTCATTCTTTTACGAGGAACTGTCCAGAAATTTTCTGCCCTCCATATTTGCCTCCATAAGAAAGACCCGAATTCCATGGGCCGTTTCAGTCTGAGGCTGCTGCCTAATCCTGGAGCTGCTTGTTAATCCTTGTTTATTGCCTGCTTGGCACTGGGTGCAGGTGTTGGGCTCTTTGGGCTTTTTGTGTGTAGTTTCTCTAGTTTCTCCATCTTCTCAGAGTCCTGATGTCTGGTACATCCCCCTAAGTCTCTGTAATTACTTTAGATTTTATTTAATTCCTACATTTTCCTCTTCTGTCAAGGGTCAAAGAAAAATTTAATTTCAGATTTTTATTAGGACGTTTTGGCATTTGACCATGTAATTTGGCCACAGCCTTGGGAACATTACTATTGCTATTTCTTTCTATAGAATGAAAGTATCCATAAAAAGAAATAAAACAAAAGACTTGCTAGTAATCATAGAAATAAAAGGTGGACAAATAAAATTTTAGAAATGGTTTAAATTATTATTGATATTTAGGTTCATGTAAATGTATAACATTGGTCAAAATTTCAGTTCTTTCAGACAAGGAATTCTGTGGCTTCCCACCTATACTTTAGTTGTTTTTATTGCTGTTACCTTAAAATCTGGGCGCCCTTTCCTGTTCTGGGTTTCCACATTGTCTCTGTACCATTAGTCAGGGTCATACAAGATGTGATTACAAACAACGACAACAGCAACAACAACAAAACACAACAGCATATACTGGCAGGGCTGTGGGGAGAAAGAAACCCTTCTGCACTGTTGGTGGGAATGTACACTGGTATAACCACTGTGGAAATCAGTGTGAAGATTCCTTAAAAGATTAGAATTTGAGGTCCCATTTGACCCTGGTATTTCCCTGCTATGTATATTCATGAAAGAATTAAAAGCATCATACCGCAGCACCATATGTACACCATATTCATAGTAGCACAGTTTGTAATAGCTAAATCTTAAAAACAACTGGAATGGCCATCAACTGGTGAGTGAATAAAGAAGATGGTTTTTTTTTTTCTGTAAAATGGAGTACTGTGCAGCCATAAAGAAAGATAAACGAGACATTTATAGCTAAACTGATGCACCTTGAGGCCATATCCATATGTTAAATCAGTAGGTCACAGGCATGTAAATACCATATTTTTTCTCTAGTGAGAAAATTAAGATAAATGAGGCCCAAAATAAATGGTAAGTATTGTGGAATAGGAAGAAAATGTTCAAATGGTAGGGGTACAGGGGCTGAGCAGGAGAAAACAAAGAAAAGAAAATATTTGGTGGTTAAAAGGGAAAGAATGAAAACAAAGCACTGTATAAAGGAGTGTGAGGAGTTGAAAGGAAGGCGGGGAAATGGGAAAAGTAAGAATCAAGATATATCATGTACAGTTACAAATTCTTAATTGTGGGTGTGATCATAATGTATATCTAAAATGTACCAAAAACTCAATAAAGGAAAAAATGAGATGTCTCATGTACTGCTACAAACTCTCAATAGTGAATGTGATCGTAATATATATCTAAAATATACCAATAAAATCAATTTTTTTTTGAGGCAGGGTCTCGCTTTTGTAGTTCAGGCTGGCTCTGAGCTCACTATGTAGTCCAGGCAAGCCTCGAACTCAGCAATCCTCCTGCCTCTGCCTCCCGAGTGCTGAGATGACAGGCGTGAGCCACCACGCCGGGCACTGTGGTGTGTGGTGCTGATGGCTGGTGGGTGTGAGACTCCACGCCCAGCACTGTATGTGGTTACCAGGGATCAAACTCAGGACCTTGCGGTTGCGAGGCAGGCGCCGGAACCACTGAGCTAACCCTCCGGGCCTAAAATCAATTTTTGAAACTCAGTAAAGGAAAACAAAACAAAAAAAGTTTCTAAATTTAAGCATTCACCAAATTGTTTGATTATATTTCATACTTTCCTGGATTTTGTTTTAGTTGAGCAGAGCATCCTTTTGCTAAGCTGGCCAGACTCTTTAGTATGTTTTCTTCTTCCAGAGGGCACAGGTACATGATCATTAGGCTTTTGCAAAGAAGGAAGGGGATGTGGAATCACACATACACAGATTTAATTAGAACAAGTCATATTATAGGAAAAATAATATCAAAGACTCTACTCACTACTTCACAAATTGATTATACATCTGGGTATGAGAAGGAAATAGAAAACAGAAATCTATTCCCCTTGACTGGTCTTGGTTCAGTTTTCAATGTGAAGTGCATATCTTACTATGCTCAGTGTGATTAGAGCATTAGGTGATCGTTCTATTCTTACCACATGTCTGGGAAGTACGATAACAATGATATTATTTGCTGCTTCAGCAAGTAAATAGTCATTTGTGTTGAGGCCTTGAGAAAATTGGCATATTTTGATTTTCTAGAGTAGAATGATAGGAGTCTTAATGACCATAGGTAAGTGCTACAGTCTGTGGTGTCCCTAGGAACCACATGTGGTACTGAGGACTTGAAGTGTCCTTGTGTGATAGAGGAATTTAAAGTAATTAAGATTAATTTTGTTTTGTGCTACTGTGTTGGACAGTGCAGACTCAGAGTATCCCCAAAGTGCTAGTGTTTTCTCTTTCTCGTAGTAAATTACCACAAACTTTGGAGCTTACATAATGCCCATTTATTAGTTCTTTAGGTCAGAAGTCTGGACAGGATAGACTAGTTGTCTGCTTAGAATCTCACAAGACTGAAGTCAAGGTGTTGACCATTCTTGGCCTTTATCCAGAAGAGCTGGGGACAAATCCCCTTCCAGGTTCACTTAGGCTATTGGGATACTTTGTTTTCCTGTGGCTGAGGATGAAGATCCTTGTTTCATTCCTGCCTGCTGGCCAGCAGCTAGAGGTCAGTTCCCAATATTTGCATGTGATTGTCACTTCCATCTTTAAGCTGTTGATGGATCCCTGTTTCTTTCTGTTGCTTTGACTCTCTCCTCTCCTGCTACTAACCTGAAGAAAGGCTGTACGTTATAAATGTCATATCTTTTTTTTTGAGACAGGGTCTCACTTTGTAGTTCAGGCTGGCCCTGAGTTCACTATGTAGTCCAGGCAAGCCTCAGACTCATAGCAATCCTCCTTCCTCTGCCTGCCGAGTGCTGGGATTACAGGCATGAGCCACCATGCCTGGCACTGTAGTATGTGGTATTGATGGCTGGTGGGTGTGAGTCTCCATGCCCAGCATTGTATGTGGTTACCGGGGATCAAACTCAGGACCTTGCACTTGCGAGGCAGGCGCTGGAACCACTGAGCTAAATCTCCGGCCCATAAATGTCGTATCTTAAAGCCAACTGACTTGGGACTTGAACTACAACTACAAAGTCCCTCCACAGCAGTACTTACATTAGTGTTTTATTGAAAAAACAGGAGGTGGGAAATATGTGGGGGCAAATTCTAAAATTCTGCCTATCACAGCCACCTTCTTAAGATTTTCAAAGTAATTTTGATGAAATTTGAATTATATATTTCATAGTAACTGTAGAACCCAATCCCAAGTAAAAGATGAATTAATAGTAGGTTGAATAACTTCATTTCTTGGGATTTTGATTTCTTTTTCTGCTGTCGAGAATCATTTTTTTTTTTTTTTTGACAGGGTCTTGCTTTGTAGTTCAGGCTGGCTCTGAGCTCATTATGTAGTCCAGGCAAGCCTCAAACTCAGCAATCCTCCTGCCTCTGCCTCCGGAGTGCTGGGATTACAGGCGTGAGCCAACACGCCCTGTGGTATTGATTGCTGGTGGGAATGAGTCTTCATGCCCAGCATTGTATGTGGTTACCGGGGATTGAACTGAGGACCTTGCGCTTGTGAGGCAGGTGCTGGAACCACTGAGCTAACCCTCCGGCACTCCTGCTTTTACTTTTTGAGACAGGGTCTTGCTTTGTAGTTCGGGCTGGCCGTGAGCTCACACTATGTAGTCCAGGCAAGCCTTGAACTCACAGCAGTCTTTCTGCCTCTGCCTCCGGAGTGCTGGGATTACAGGCATGAGCCACCACGCCTGGCGAGAATCACTTTTAAAGTGCAAAAATCTGCAAGTCAGTAGGTGACAGTTGCAGATGGAGTGAAGTAGGTGAATGCGAAGCTGTATCTAGTGAGACCTTAGCTTTTAATACTCTAGTGAAGATTAGGCATTCTATAGATGAGAGTGGCTCTTCTTACTTAGGGGAGCTAATTGAGGGAAAGAAAACAGACTCCTTGGGAAAATTTAAGGAGGAGAAGACTAACTGGACAGCTTCTTGGACATTAAATACAACTTAATTCATTTCTTTCCAGGTTACTACCACTTTGGTATTTGAACCATAGGTTGTCACTCTATGCCTGAGAAATTTGAAACATATGAAGGTATTGACTAAACAACATGCTTTCTTAAAAAAAAAAAGAGAGATTCTTCAAATCCCCTCAAAGTGATATCAGGCCGTATTAATGGAAGAATCATGTTCTAAATCAGAAAAAAATTATTTCAAGCTACTTGGCACTAGTCTTGCCTAAACATATTTCAACTGCTTTTAGTTGGGATACCACATGTTGAAAAAGAGACAAATTAGAGAAAATTCAGAAAGCGGCAACCAGCATGATAAAATGTCTAGTTAAAGGTTCGTGGTGTGGCTCAGGGGATTGGTAATGGGATATAAATCCTCCCTCTCGTCAGCACTTCCGCTTTAGCACTGTCTATCTAATGGCTGTCATCGCCACTCAGATTCTGAGACCAGCAAGGGAGGAACTGACGATTGGCTTGTGGTTCAGAACTTTGTAGTTCATGTGTTAAACAGCATCATGGGAAGCGCCTTAGTCACTTTTCTCCTGAAGAAGTGGAGATTGTAAACACAGAGGCTGAAGAATGTATTTACCTTGATCTTAATCAGTTCATTCCTAGATGACTGGGCATATTTTTAATTACTCTGAGGACATTTTGCTATATTAGAATTTGGACTGAAAGAAATTTGTTTTCTCAAGTTTAAATAACCATCCACAGTTATTGAACTGTATCCAAGAAGTTTGAAATCTGTTTCAAGTTTAAATTTTAAAAGATTGGAATGCTAGTTCATTTAACAAGAATGAGAAATAAAATTATAGACTGCAGTGCTCATGTTAATAAGATTCATGCATTCTGCTTCCATATTAAAAGTAGGAGCAGGTATAGACTCATAATTGGAAAGTTATGCTGTGGTCAATATGACAGTCTGTAATGACTCTAAAATACCTATATACAGTTTTTGATCAAGCCTGGATGACTTGCCAGTCACAGTAGGGTGAGGACTGGCAGAGGAGCCATTAGACTTCTGTTTTTTCTTGTACCTGATGTTAACATAGTGAGTGGTGCCTGGTAAATAGGTAAGATGAGAAGCTAGTAATACATTTTCTCTATGTTTATATTTAGCTATAACATTCTTTGGTTTTATGTATATACACTAGAAGCAGCTAAGTGGATAATTAACTGTCTTGTTTCTGTTCACTAAAGTCCTTAAGGCCTTTTATACATATTAGTCCATTCAATAAACATTTGCTGAGGGCTCTCTGTGTGCAAATTATCATGTTAGGCATGGAAGGATATGCAGGATTTGACAAGGGCAATAGTGGAGATGCAGACGTATGGAATAGGCCATAAACCAGAGAAAAATTAGTTCCATCTAGGAAGGTCAGAGATGAGTTCATGGAATATAGATTTGAACTAGACTTTTAAGGGTGGTTATTTTTAGGGGGTGGGTTGTTGTGGGGTGGGTAGGGGGATGGGAAAAATGAGAATTAAATTGTGTCACATACTGGTACAAACTCCCAATACTGAGTGCGATCATGATGTGTGTATACAATGTACCAATAAAGATTAAAAAAATTAAGAGGTCATCTATTTAACACATGCTTTATCTGCTGATAAGATCAATGCTTCTTTTTATGTTTACTTTAACATTTTCTTTTATATTTACATAAAGGCTTCCAATTTAGTATTTATCTAGTCAAAAATATTTTGAAATATACTAAAAATAATCAAGATTCATTGTTATTCCTTTTTTGTTTGAATTTTATAAAATAAGAAGCTAAGGGTCATTTATTCCCATATATTTACTCCTCAGCATTCAAGCCTGGAGGTAGCTGTATTTGATGTATATGGATCCTGTTTCCTCAGATTATACTTTACATGTATGTGTACAGTTGATAACCTAAATTAGAGTATTTAGATAAATATTATATATTTATCTAAAATGTATTTTGAACTTTACTTAAGATGTCCTATAGGCCTTTTCTAGGTAAATTCATACAGGACTGTCTAGTTTTTTAATGTCTGTGTATTCCTAGGATTGAACCGTCCCCCTTTTTCATTTCCCCTTTTTTCCTATTATAAACACTTTTTCAGTAAATAGTATTGCAAGGTATGCACATGTCAAATTTCAATGGCTATTACCATCCAAATCACTTTCCACAAAATTTGTACTAGTTTGCCCTCCCACAGTATATGAGTATATTTTCCCCACAATTTTCTGGCACTGGCTGCTAGCAATCATTTTAATCATGACAGTCTGGTGAGGGAAAATCATATTTGTTTTACTTTGCAAAAAGAAATGGATGAATTAAATTTGTCTGCTGCACTTCTGAAATGTACATATACTCTAGATTTGAGAATAAAAATGATCATTGCTTAGTTAGAGCTAAACACTATTTTACTGTTCACACCTGTAACCTCAGATTCCAAGCAATTTCTATTTGCCAGGATGTTAATTTATTCAAATGTTTCAAACCTTAACCTCAATTTTTTGCTACTTCTATAGGCAACTAGGTGAGAGTAAGTAGTTCTACTTGTTTGAGAAATTCAAGCTGTTTTGTTTTTATAATCCTCACTTTGGTACTGGGAATAACCTTCATTTTTATTGCCCCATGTTACAAATTACATTTTAAATTTTGACATCTACACAAAACACCCGTATTTACGATTTTCAAAAGCTTCTGGCTGATGCTAATTCATTTGAGCTATTTCATTAGCATTCTTATAAATTAAAACCATTTGTTTCTTCTTTAGAATAAGATCTTGGTGGGTAAGAAACTGAAATGAGAGGCTCTTTTCTCAACCAAACAAGCAAATTCCTCTGAAGGCTTAGTCATAAAACCCATCACGGAAATAATGCTTGTCTTACAATCAGGTCAGAAATGATAACTGAAACCATGGAATCTTCCAGATAAGCTACCTGTGTAATCAGGGGAAATAGCTGAGAGCCTAATAGAAGGCTTTGTGTTGGAGGACAGTGATTGAAGTTCAAAAGGCTTAGCAGAGGTCAAGTTGGCAATGTCAGGTATTTCCCCAAGTTTACTTCATTCAATTAAGTTGAAACAATCTGCTCCTGTGAAAGAGTTAGTGGCTTTCCTTACACTGGAGGGGCCCAGGCAAAGGGATGCTTGGTTTTCTCTGTACCATAACCATGTCTGGAATGATTTTAAAAGAAGATTGAATCAATTTTTCTGAACTCTCCGTGGGAAAACATAGATGAAATATAATGATTATGAATCTTGTGAATTTTACCAGGTGCATTTTAAAAGAATGAAAAATGTATTTATCTGTATATATCAGCCAACTGTCAGTAGCCAAATTCATTTCAAATTTATGTTGTTCCTAGACTGGATGAACATTCCTGGGTCTGTCCCATTAATTGAGCTGGTTTTCTTCCTGTTTAGTCTAAACCTCTGTCGATTGCCTTGACCCTTACCCAACTGAGGAGCACAGATGCCTTGGATAGGGGGCTTTCTTGTAAATTCCTGTGTTCTTAGTTCAAGGCTGCTTGAAGTGGGCAGATTTCAGGGTCCAAGCAGAAATGTGTCTAATATACCTCTTTTAAAAAGCAATTTTCACATGGTTTCTTGAAATGTAGCTTTAAAAAAATGTATTGTCTTATTTCTAGGTTGAAATAATTACTTTACAAGCATGAGTGAATTTTGTGGAGGAATAAAAATGGGACATACCCTAACTGCAGCAAGTGATCAGATTACAGAGATAAATTGATACATGAGAGCTTCCGGAATACTGAGTAATTACTGCACATACCTCTGGGAAATTCACACACACACACACACATACACACACACACACACACTACATTAACATCTTGTCTGTATACGAATGTGTGGCTATATAGATTTTTGATTATTAAAAAAGATTAGGAGATCAAATATTTTAAAATTGGCTGTCATGATACACTATTATCAATATGTTTGTTACAGATATATTTTTAAAACTCCACAATTTTATTAGTCAGACATTTGGACAAAACAAATGTGAACAGAAATGGCTTTTTTTTCCCCCCAGTAGTTCTTAAACTGGATAATTATTACATTCATGTAAATCTACTGAGACCTACTGAATCAGAGGCTCTAAAATTGAGATCTAGCAATTATAAGACTCTAATAAAGTCTCTTGATAATTATGACAGCCAGCATTGTGATGCATAAAAATAAAATAGACTAGAATAGCACGTCATTTTGTTCTAACCAGTTTGATGTTGAGGGAATTGGGCAATTTACCAAGGAAGCAGCAATGTCTGATTTTTGTAATGTATCTGAACATTTTTATAGTCCCCAAATTGTCTTCCTGAAGGTTTTCAATATTCTCCTGACTTTCTCATTGCTGGCTCCATTTTACAGATGAAGAAACAGCAACTGTTAAAATGATTCATATTTTAAAGTTAATTGATAGAAAATCCAGGATTCTGTCCTAGTCCTTCAGGCTGCATGTTCAGGCTTTTAGCACATCAACTTCTAGTGGCCCTGATCAAAAATTATGAGTGATTCTCTAGTAGGACTTGGTTTTCCCTCAACCTAAATTAACCTTTGCTGTCATCATGAATTCAATGTATGGGTAATTATTACATTCATGTCAATCTACTGAGACCCACTGACTCAGAGTCTCTAAAATTGAGGTCCATTTACCGAGTTGATATATCCTTATCTTTGCAGTGCATCTTGGCTTAGGTCACAAAAGCATGGGTTCTACCCTCAGGTTCTTGTTGGCAACGTGGGATGGATTGACTACATAAGACAGGGGTAAAAAGCAGTAAGTACAGTGTGGATTTCCAGTGCAATAGTGGTTCAGAGAAAATCATTTGGGCTAATATTTTCAGTGAAGACTCTAGGCAAAGGAGGATTTGAGTTTATGTCATGAGAAGAGGGACTTAGAAAATTCAGGAAAAAGTATTCCGGACACGGAAAGGAGAGGGGCAAGAGAGTGTACGCCTGTGTGCACGTGTATGTGTGTGCGTGCGCGTGCACATGCAGTTAGCGCAAGAGGAGATGCTGTGGGAGAGGGCACAGGTATGGATGATGAAGGCAAGCACCTTTCAGGGTGGCCAGACCCCACAGGGCGCCGCAGTGGCCCAGTTTGAAGGTGCCTCTCAGGGTCATTGCCCTTTTCCTCCACATGCTGGTTATTATTCTCTCGCGCACGTGCACCTTGTTCCTGGAAAATGCTTTGGGCTAATGCTCCAAAAGCTTCTGTCATTGTCCAGAATCAAATTAAAAACAGTGACTGTGACCACCGCTCTGAAACACACACAGGATCTGGGATGTCAAGAGACACAAAAGCCCCAGTACAATAGACAGAAGCAGCAGGTTCCTGGAATATGACTAGTTTTTGTCAGGCTGTGTAGTAACAGGTGGTATTTATCTAAGCAGACTGCCCTGGGCAGCTGGCTGATGGGTTCTTCCAGCTGGACATCCTCTCCCCATTTAGTCTGACCACACCTGCTTCAGACAGCAAACAAGAGGCTTTCTCATCTCCAGTATCTGCATGTGGGGGCTAGGGGTGCAGATCAACCGCTCAGCTTCCAGCTGTAGTGTCTGACAGTGTCTGAGGATCCCATCTGGCCTCCTATCAGAAAAAAGGGTTAGGTTTTAGGTTTGGAGGTAGGCTCCCTTCACCCACCTAGTTGTTCTGTCCTGCTGTGGTGTGCTTTCTTTTAAGAAAAAGATTTCATCATCAGCTGCTATCATGTGATCTGATTTATCTCCCATTAAAATTTCCTTTCCTTGAAACATGCACTGACATGAGGGTACCTGTCCCTTCAAGCTCTTATTGTACTGAATTAAAGAATAGTCTCATGAAAGATTAATCACTTCCTGTAAGCATCGTGTACCTGCAGACAGGCAATTACTGAAATATGTCTGAAAGAAAACAAGAAAGGATGTTAAAATGTGTTGGCCAGGTATTTTTTTGGCAGTGTGACTATAAAACTTGTTTGGGTGCCAGATTTTTTGGAGCCAAAAAAGACTTCTGTGCTGAGTTAATGGATCATAGTTTGTTTTGTACATGAGGAGCAATGTTTTCTTTGTAATGATAGCCAAAACTTTGACATTGGACAGGTATTTCTTTAGAGGCTGTACAAGTGTATACATTTTTATTTATTTCCTTGTCTATTTGGACCAAATTCCAGTCCTTGCAATTTAGAGAATTCTGTCTCTCCAATGTAGGCCTGACAAATAATATATGTTCAATACATATTTGAGGTCTGGTAATCTTTATTTCAGGGGTCAAAGAGTTTAGTAAAAGAGGGGATGTTTCTAAGGATTGTCATAAGCTCAGTCCTGAAAACCTACCAATTAGGAGATTTCTAGGGTTGTCATCACCTTCACTCAGAATTCTCTATTTAACTGTATTTCAAGCTCTGTGGTAAAGGTTGATTTTTAAGAAGCTGAGAATTACTGGTAAGAAAAATTGTAATACAACAGCATCAACAACAAAAGTAATATTTTTGATATTTTAGGCACTTCAGCATTTGTACATACTCATTTGTCTCATCCATAATCACTCCAGGTTTTCAGTTGTATACACTGAACATGCAGCTTTCTGTGATTACCTAAAAGTAGTAAATGATGGAAGTAGGATATGAGTAAAAATACAGAAAGAAGATAGAATGTGTGGAGTACTCTGTTGTTCAGTACATGCAAGGAGGCAAGACAGGAGATAGGAGGTATACTTGACTCAGAAAATAATTTCATGCAGAAGAGGTGATGTTTCCTAGAATCTGGAACCTCTGTTTTCTGGTTCTAGTTGTTTCCATGTGCTTTGCCACTCACAGGAAATCACTTGCTCATTTGCAGTATCTCCTACTGACATCTTAGACTAGTTACTTCTGATTGTGTTGGTGATAAGGACTGGAGCTACAGAGGTAGTCATATTGAGGTTTGAATCTTGTCTTTTACAGCTGTAAAGCTGTGTAATATTGGGCAAGTGACTGAATGGGCTGAATTCATCTCTTAGTTGTGTTTAATAGCTAACTGAGATTACCTAATATAAAGACCTATTCCACAGAAGGTGCTCCATAAGTGCTAACTTATTTTTTCTTGTAATGCCTTTTTTGTCTGTTTCTCCATATATTTATGGTTCCTTGCAAATAGATGGTTAATGTATATTTGTTTATTTGATCTTTATGGAAGTGGAGATAATTGAAAAACATGTTTTATTATTAAATAATAATACATATAATATCTTTCCATGATATTGTTCTCCTTTTTTCTCCCTCCTTGCTCCTACCCTCCCTACTTAGCTGAAATCTTTCTGCCTTTCAGGTCCTGACTGATAAGATGTCATCTGTAGACAGTTTTTCCCTAGCTGGCAGAGTCTCCCTTCTCTCTACTGTAGCACCTTGAGCAATAGGAGCTATATGTACTGGAAAAGCGTTGTCATTGTTATTTTATTGAAATGAAATGCATATAATATAAAATTAGGTATTCAGATTGAACAGTTGAGTGGCATTTAGCATTTTCACAATACTGTTCAACCACCACTTTTATTGAGTTCTAAAACATTATTATCTGTTCAAAAGACAATATATCTTTTAAGCAGCCACTCTGTTTTCCTTCCATCAGTCCTTGAGAATCGCCATCTTTTTTTCCTGTCTCTTTGAATTTACCTACTATGGCTATTTGATGTAAATGGAATCATATGATCTGCAAACTTCATGTCTAATGTCCTTTACTTAGCATAATACTTTTGTGATTTTACAATATGGCATGATAGCGCTTCGTTTGTTTTCATGACCGAGTAGTATTCCATTACAGGTACATACCAGCTATGGTGGTTTATTTTTCTTATGTCAGAATGTTGCCAATTTAAAGACTGAATGGGAGTCTGGAGTTGTCTATCCTTAAAACAAAACCATTATCAGCAGGTCTTGAAAACTTTGGTTCAGGATAAAAAGATACCAAGGGTGGTACCTATTAAATTTGTTTCATAAAGAGAATTTTGGTTGTGTGAAAGGAAAACAATGTACAATAATTTCACTATGAGACGTTCTAATAGAGGTAAGGCAAGAAACAAAACTTCATCACTCTTTACATGGCTCTTCAGAGCCTATCCAATTCTTTGTTTACTCTTACAAACTGAGTTTTCTGTCATTTTATAGTCCAACATCTAGATTCTTCAGGTTGCATTTTGTTGTTGTTGATTATCCTTAAACATCTTCAGGTGGTTATAATATTCAGCCCACGTGGAGGATTATTGCTCTAGAATAAGGAATCACTTATACCCACAGCCAGGGGCCAGTCTGACCTGCTCTTAAACTTCTGTGGTATACTTGCTCAATTGTACTGACTCCTGCTGTGCCCTGTCACCTCTCAGGATGCCTGGCATCTCATGGATGAAAATAATCACTCTATGAGCCCTAAGTCCAAAAACAGAAATATTTTAAATAAAATAATTTTCAAAAATAGAATAACTATGTACACTTTGTATCAAGCAATACTTTAGATCTACTGTCAATCCCAAATAGTTTGTCTCCACCAAAGAAGGATGATGAAGAGAGTGCTTTGCAATGATACATGTAAATTAAACCTTGTTGAACTGTTGTCAGATTTGAGAGAATCTGACAACAAGGTTCCAAGGACTTCCAACTCCAAACCAGGAGCTTTGGTTTGCATTTTAAGAGCTCCAGCCTAGCCTGGGGACTTTGGCTTCAGAACGTCTTCAGAATGTGGATAATTCAGATTCTGCCTTGTTGAGCAGGGTTACTTGTGGAAGACACCATGCTAGTGACTGGAGCAGGTACAGTTTGAAGAGGATTTATCTGGGTCTATTGCATGTCAGTTCCTTTAACTGTGGCTCAGGGTTGGAGCACTTGCCTGGCATGCACAAAGCTCTGGATTCAATGCCAAGCACTGTAAAAAAAAAAACAAAAACAAAGCCCCAGAAATATTACGGAGTAGAGTTGTAGCAAGAAGCGAACATTTAGCTTGAAGATTACCAGAGAAAGTATAAAACAGAAAAAGAAGAGATTTGATTTATTTTAGCACTTTTGTCAAGGAAGAAGATGATAAAAGCCATCCCCAGGTGACAAATGATCTGAATTAGGCCAATGAGTTTGCATATTAAGTTTGATTCTGAGAGGATGTGTTGTTTCAGAAAATAGAAAACAAAATGTGTAGCAGGTTAGGGAGCCAGAACATCCAAGGAGGGGAATGAATTTCCTTCAGAAAACAGAGACCCAAAATATGCGTTGGAAATTGCAGCCAACTCACTATGATGATGGCCATTTACCATGAGGGAACCCATAGGGGAGGAAGTGAATTTCTTTGGAAATTGAAGGTCTCTGGCCTTAAAGCTAGAAAAGAAATGGGTCTGATAATGGCCTTAAATAAATCAAAAGAGCTATCTTTGCTGACATTTAATGTTCTTTCTTTCTAGATTCGTTGCTGTGAATCTCTCTTTGATAGGTTGTCAGTATAAAAACAACCCTGAGAGTCTACCTTCACGCTCTGCTTTATTACGTGTACACATTTGTTCCACACTGTGGCTGCTTTCAGCTCATACTTCTCTCAGGTACTCACTCTCTTCCAGTCTAGAGAGATGAAAGTATACTACCTAGATGAGAAAGGATTTATGTGGATATTTTTTTCCATTTGGGTATCGTGCTTGCTCTACAGTTACATTTTCACCTAGGACTCTATCTATCCATGTAAATTAAGAAAGTATCTTACGCAAACTTTTGCTGCACCTCTGGGACTTTTCTAGTCTGAAGGCGAAAGAAACATAAGATGCTTCCTTGAATCTCAGAAGCGCCTCACCTCACAACTAGTTAAAGCATTTGGTCATTGCTCAGAAATACTTCTGTGGTATTCTGTATATTCAGATTAGAGATATCCATATAACATTATGTTTTTTTTTTTTTTTGAGATAGGGTCTCGCTTTGTAGTTCAGGCTGGCCCTGAGCTCACTGTGTAGCCCAGGAAAGCCTGGAACTCAGCAATCCTCCTGCCTCTGCCTCCTGAGTGCTGGGATACAGGTGTGAACCACCACGCCCTGCACTGTTACGGTATGTGGTATTGATGGCTGGTGGGCGTGGGTCACCACACCCAGCATTGTATGTGGTTACTGGGATTGAACTCAGGGCCTTGCGCTTGCAAGGTAGGCACTAGAACCACTGACTTAATCTCCGGCCCATATAGCATTATGTTTTACAGAAGACTTGATATTAGTCTCTCACCTGTCTGCCTTGGGAGCCTAAAACCAGACCATAAACAAAGGGGAGCAGCAGTCCAAGGAGTAGAGTGGCTTGGGGAATAACCCCACAAGGGCTGACACATGTTGTCAGAACCCACTTCATGGTTTTAAAGGTCCTCTCCAGTGTAGTTTCACCCTGGAATACTAAAGAGTGCCAGCTCTGGGTATGTGGTTTATGTGGTCTTGAGGTCTGAATCATGAGTGGCTTTACCAGGCACTGTGTAACCTGGGATAAGTTAGTCAGCCTTTACAAAGTTCAATTTTTAGAGCTGAAATTGGGGATAAAAGTATTAACAACTTGTTAGGCTTAATGAGAATTGAATGAAATAATGTGTACAGTGCACAGTATGCTTTGCACACTGTAAACTCTTAGTGAATGGTAGTATAGTAGGTGTTGACAGTCTAGAATCACACCCTATATCCACCCACTAAGTCTTATCTACTTTTTCTGTAATTTATCATAGCAAGTAAGCTTTACTTTTTTTTTTTTTTTGAGACAACAATGTCTCGCTTTGTAGTTCAGGCTGGCCCTGAGCTCACTATAGCCCAGGTCAGCCTCAAACTCAGCAATCCTCCTGCCTCTGCCTCCCAAGTGCTGGGATTACAGGCGTAAGCCACCACGCCCAGCAAGCTTTACTTTTTTAGTCTTTTCCATACTTTCAGTAAACTCACACATTATTTCAAAATCTGGGGAGATTTACTTTTCAGTCCTCGTTCATGTAGAGCATATGAAAATTTATAATACAGCCTAAAACATTTATAAACATGTGTGTTTATTAGCCAAATTAATAATAGAGACAATGAAGAATAGGCTGGAACTTGAATATTTTCAATCATTGCTTTATTCTGATAGAGTTAAAAGAATTTGTTTCAGTGTTATTTGGATTGTTTTGAGGTACCATTTATTCACTCATGAAAGTGAGTCTCTAGTGTCCAAAACGTTTAGGATTAATTATTTGGTTTTTCCAAATTTATGATTTGACATTTGTTGGTCCAATACAATTTAATGAATAAGGGACACAATCTGGAAATGGACTAATAAGGCTTTTGATCTACTAAGTGATCTTCCAAAATAAAATGTTAAAGAAGTAAAGGGAATAAGGTAGATGCATATGGATTTCATTTTCCTTGAAATATAGTTTGATTTGAAAATTAAGAGAAAACTGGGACAAAATATTTTTGAAGCCAATTGTTAAAAAAGGTAAATATTTTGCTAAATGCAAAGTAATACTACATTCAAATATTTGTTTTAATCATTGTTGCCAAAAGCTACAATTTAAAAAAAATAATGAAGAGTAATAAGCCTTTACTAAAATTAGCTTTCTCCTTGTTTTTCTCTTATGATTAACATGATTAACAGGCCTTGGGGAAAGAAATTTCAAGTAAAGCTCCATTGTTAAAATCTTGGCTGGGTGTTTGGAGATTCAGATACCGTATTTCCAGATAGAGACTTATGAAAACTTTCAGAAATCAGGAACTATGAGAAAAGTATTTCAAATTAAATTAAATTAAATTAACTTTTTTTGTTATAGTGAATGCTATTTTCAGTTTTTAATTTTTCCCAGAATTGGAAAAATATTTTTAGTAAAGTTATATTCTAGTTAAATGTTTCTTAATTTCCTAAGCTTCAAATAATTCATAATAGTAAAATATAGTCATGGTGCTTTGTCTCTGACAGTATGCTCTAATTCATCTTCTATGTATACAATGCGTAAACATCTGTTTCTCAGTGATTGAGAAAATTCTTTTCCTCCAATAGTTGTGTTTCTTCTAAGATAACTGCACCCAGCCCAGATTTTCATTTGAAGGGAATGCTACATAAATGTTAAAGAGAGAATAAATCCAGTTTTGAAAACAACTGATATCCCAGGTCTTAGTGTAAAACTGAGAAGCAATTGGATTGTTCTAGAGGACATACAATTTTACCAAACGTTGGATATCTGTGAATCAAGAAAAAGGACAAACACAGTCTTCCTTAGAATGCTAATGATCCAATATTATTTGGGGAAAACTCCCAAGAAAGAAGAATAAATGAGAATATTCCTTGTAGACTTGTAGAAAAGTTTACTGCAGTCAGGAATCATCTCTACGATACCTCTCCACTCCTTTATGGTCTCTGTTCCCTTGTGTGGCTCAGTTTACATCCTGTAGCAGCCAGGGAAGAATGAGGAAGTCCCTGGCTCTCTGCAGCACTTAGGTCTTTGTATGAGTGCCACCTCTATGCACAGGGAGATCAGTAGCTTTAGCAAACGATTTGAGAGAAAGTGTAGTCAGAAACTTACCACAGACTAAGGACAGGGATTAACAAAGAAGTTTAATAAAGATCACACAAGCTTGTGTCTATATCCTTTCCCTCTAGCATACAGGCATATACACTGAAACCTTTCTGTAATATTGCTCCTTGAGTCCATGTCTTTATAATAGAGCTTATCTTATAATGAAGGAGGCTATTCCTATACAGAAGAAAATTGTAAATACATGACTACCTAATGTGGGTGAACTGTTATTAAATCCTGATCCAGAGGGAACACATTAGGTAGGACAAACAGTACAAAGAGGGAAAATACCCACCAACACGACATTGGCTGTAGGTTATTATTTCCTTAGGCACTCAATGGTTAAAAATTATGATAGTGATGCTTTTGGTATAGTTCTTATTACAATAATTTTTCTCTGTTAATTTTAGTGTATATTGAATCTAACCATATGTGTATTAAGGAGCTTAGAGTGTATCTTTCCATGTTTTGATGTGACTATTTACTTAATTGATAAAGATTTGGAGTGGATGGTGCTTGAGAAAAATAATTAAGAGCCAGATCTTGGGCGTGAGTCGGTGTATGCTCATAGCTTGAAAACAGATGATGATCAATGGGTACTGATTTGGTCTTACAATGCTGTGTAGAGGCTCATAGAATTACATTAAATAGAAATGAAACTTGACACTTCTGGTTTGGAAATTTAATTTTGAAAAAGGGGATCATGGCACCCCCACATGGCACATGTCTGCTGACTAAGCAGCGCAAGATGCTGTAACTAAATCCTAAAAGTGAAGTCTGAAAATAGAAATAAGCAGAGAAGAGGGAAGAAAATTATGTTAGGAAACCCAGCAACCACTAATCGCTGTTTTTTGATCAAAGGCGTCTAGACACTACCTAACTCCATTCGCGCTTTTATGACTGCTGCAAAGGGGTGCCCATTCCCATTTCTTAGTGTTGGAAGATGTCTGTGTAAACAAACATCTCCCGAACACTTGTCCACTTGTCAGAGTTCCTGTTGTCTGGGCTTATTTAGCAATCTGAATTGGTGCTATTATTCATTGGGAAACTGAAGCCAACAGTCCACCAGCTTATGGACTTATTACAATGGAAAAACAGATATGCTATTATATATTTTGTGATTTAGTTCTAGCCTAAAAGATCCTCCAATGCCAATGACCACTTTTCTAGTTGTGCAGTTTGTACCATGAATATGTTGCCTATAGGACCCAGATTCCTTTTAGGCATTTATAACTTCAAATATTTTCATCCTCTTGTCCCTCCTCTGTTGTGTACACTCATCATATTTTTTGATGTGTAATTTTAAAAAAATCACCATAAATATAGGCATAGCCCCATGTCCCCACTGGAAATAACAATGTCAAACATTTATTGACATTATTTTATCGATATATTGACTACATTGATATATATTCTAGACACTTTGCATAAATATTCTTTACATTAGTTTTTCTGACTCAAGTATCATCACCCCTGTTTTTACAACTGAGAAATCTGGGCAGCTGAGAACTCTGGAAGATAAGAATCTTCTTCAATACCATCCAGCTAGTGAGTAGAGAAATTAGGATGAACATGAGACCTGATTGTGAAGCCTCTGTTTTTCTTATGAGACTCTAGGAATCACACTTGCTCGAGGCCAGTCTTGAAAGTGTGTTGAGTAGAAGGCCTCTGACTTGTCTAAGGGTGTCTCCTGTGTAGATAGAAATGGGAAGCACTTTTGATTTACAATATTGTAATTTTCATCAAGTATAAATATTCATATTTATGATTTGCTCTAATTAGTAGGCTGATTTGAATCATAGGACCTTTGAGAATGGGATGCAAGACCCGTGAGGGTGAATGGTTCCCAGGGAAGAGAGCTATCCTGGTGAAAAGGGGAATATGGCTCAGGTGCCTTTTGTCCACCAGGGGCCAGTGTCTTGGTGCTAGAAGCCCCAGCACAAGGCAGAATAAAAAAAAGAAACTAGGATGAAAATGGGAAATGGAGACTGTATTTTTGTTAATAAAGCTTGACAAAAGTCTCCTTGCAGGTTAAACCCCAAACCAAAATGATAAAACCAAAGATGTTTCTGATTAAGTCTACCTGAAGCTCAAAAATATAATCTACCTAGATGAGTGAGGATTGCTAAAGGGGGATTGCCAGTAAACAATGATTCTAAATGACAATGTGACTAAGAGCATCTAGGAACTACTGACTGTCCTCTCAAATATATCAAAAATCGTCTTATTGATTGCACTTTTGGGAGAATATATGACAGAAAGAATAAAAAAGGTCAAAGAAAAGTGAGAATATATTTTATGAACTCTCAAGATTTGCATAAAAACACTTCATTCTTTTAAAAGAAGAAAAGCCTTCCTGAATGTGTTAAATTATTGTAAAGGCCCACTTGCATCCTTTCTTTTTTGTTCTTTCAAAATAACATAGGCAGTAAGAGAAAAATATCAAGGTAATATTAAATTATTTTTAAAAATGCATACTTTAATATGTACATTTCCATTTATTTCCTCCTCCTCTTCTTGCTTTGTAAAAACTATTAACTATATTGTGCTTTATTTCTCTCTCAGTTCATTTGTGAAACTTTCAGTTGGTTGAGCCAGGAATTTTTGCAGTGAATCCTCATAATTTTCTGTAAACACAGTGATTTGGATGTTTAAAAATATGATTTTAAGATAAAGAGGGTTTCAAAGTTTAATGTCAAAATGATTGGTCCATAAAGCTTTAAGGTATTTAGTTCCCTTATTATTTTCCAAAATTTAAATATATTCCTCTAGTATTTGGGAAAACGTTCAAAATCATAGTTTGCATCCTTCACACTTTAGTAGGCACATGTGTGTGCTGAGGGGCCTGGTGAAAGTTAGCTGCTGTCTACTTGGAAAGCTCCAAGAGGGAGATTCTGCCCCTGGCCAGATAACCTTACAAAAGCAGGAGCAAATAAAGAGCCAGGCTGTCTCCCACCCATTACCGTGTCAGATGAAAGTCTAAGTCACTCTCTCCGCTCTCTTCTCCTCTCTTCCTCCCCCATATGTATTAAAAATGATTGTTTATGACCCACGCTCCAAAACTATAATACAACGCATTGGGTCGCCGAAGGTTTCATCTGTGAAATTTGAGTGATACGTGTCTAGAGTATAAAAGTACAAATTATCTTTTGGCTAAAATACCTGCTTGCATTAGCTTTGACTTACTTCATGTAGGTCTTTCAGCGCTGGGATTTAACATTATGACCTAACATTTAATGTATTAATCCTAATTTTAATCCGATACCGAGGCTCTCCGTTGTATTGAATCAGTTCGGGTTAATTCAGAATTATGTTGCTCCCACCCACCATCAATAGACCCACTGTTGGTTCTCTCCGAAGCTGACCACCCAGTTTTGTGAGAATCTGCAGCGAATTAGAAAATCTGTCATTGCGGGGAGACTGGGCAGCTCAGATATGGGCTGTCATTCTCTCTGGGCTACACAATACCCACTCTTTGTCCCCCGTCTCCTAAACTAACCTGACAGAACTCAGCCCACCAGTCAATGCGATCTTTATTCTCCTGGAAGGAATGCCTTGCACACCAGCATTATTAAGAAATTTCTGGACAATGTTTAGTGGCTAAAGAATAATCCAAGTTTCTATTAAAAAGCCATCTGGGTAATTAATAGCACATTTGTTCTCAGCCTCCTCCCAATTTGTCCATTAGTGGAATAAAAGCCCAGGACAAAGGGTAATGTGGTTCAGTTATATTTTACAAGAATTCTTCAGGAAGTTAAAAACACATGATAGTTTTCCAAAGATACATATGTTTATGGCCTCTTAGAGCAGCAAATAGGAAAATCCATGGGCTTTAAACTTGAGTTCTCTGCTGCCACTAGCTATTTAAATTAAAAAGAAACTGATATGAAATATTGACAATCCATTCTTAAAATTGACAAATATTTTGCTGCAATGCTCGAAAACATGTATAGTCTGGGATGTCTCCTTCACACTTAAGTTAAAAGAAACCTCTTCCTGAACATTTACGAATTTTAAAACAAACCAGAACGTTTTATATACTTTTACCTGGTAACTGAAGACTTTTCTGAGATATTTTTTAAAATGTATTTTCATGCACATAGTAGCTTCAGGCACTACAGTTCTGAACTATTGCCAAGTAGACTTTATTTTTTGTATTGATGTTTTCTCTATCTTTCCTGTTAGTTTGCTCTTTAAAAAAAACTGTGTGCGTGGAGAAACTTTGAAGTCCTAGATATTTGTAGATAAAAGTTAAAAACACCTCAGAAAGCACCTCAAAGTTAAATGTGGTTTTAGAATGTTTCTTCTGTTCTTTAGACTTACATTAAAGCTGTGGCACAGAGACCTGGAATTCATCAGGACTACACGGTCATGGAGAGAGTGGGGGGGGAGGGGAGGTGGGAGGGGAGGGAGGGAGAAAGGGAGAGAGTGAGGGAGAGAGGGAGAGAGGGAGGGAGAGAGGGAGGGAGGAGGGAGAGACAGAGACAAAGACACACACAGTTATATACAGAGACACACACAGGGAGGGAGAGAGACTGTTAGAGAGGGCTTGGAGGGGTGGCATGTGACAAGATTATGATTACAACCAGCCTTTGAAAGCATACTCTAGTAGCTTAAGAGATGATGAGACTCAGAGAAAGAGACAAAACAGACTTTGGATAAGGGTATATGTATTTTGGAGGTATCAGGTCTAAAGAGATCCTACAAGGTAATAGTTTTTAGTTATTTTTTACTGAGTTCTCACTATGTGCCAATCTAGGTACTTGCAAGGATCACCTTACCGAATCCTATGACAAGGTAGTAAAGTAGTTATTGTCTTAATATTCCAATGAAGCTTCGAGAGGCTAAATCACACAGCTAGTGTGAAATACAGATCTCCATGGCTTTATCCCCTTCTCTCTTGCTTCCCCTATCCTTCTGACTCTCTTTCTTATTCTAGCAGAAAGGTTGAGAAACTATGCTTCAAAGGCAGGCTATATTGAGGCCTGATTTCCCTCATTCATTACTTATCAAACACCTGTGATACCCTGACATGGCTTAAGGCACAGTGGTCAGCAAACAGATTGCCAGCTTTTGGTCTCAGTCTTAGATTTAACAAGAGCAGAGAGATAATGGAATACTCAGCTGCAACAGTGATAAATGAAGTCAGCAGTGCTACAGGATCCCCTGAGAGCCTCCCTGGAAGATTTAAACTGGGCAGGACATTTGGGAAAGCAAGTGACGCTTGAGCTGAGGTCTGAAGGATGGCATGACATTACCTAGGAGAGAAAGGAAGGAAAATGAAGTTCGGGAAAAGGAGCAGCAAAGGCCGATCCTGGGAGGCAGGGTGGAGGCTATGATTGTGGCTGGATCACAGACAGCCCTTGGGAGAAGGTGAGCAGGAGGGGCCGTTGGGGGGAACGTGGAGGGCCTGCGGAGGGTGCAGGGCCACCCAAGGGTTGAGATTCTGGAGTACAGTGTTATCTCAGGCTCTTGCCTTCTGTTTGTCTTTGTGTCCTCCCTCTCTTCCTCTCCAAGAACTTCAGACGGCACCCAGACTGATGTTATTCTGAGGGTCTCTTCTACTGTTCCTGATCGTGAGCTTTATTTCATCATGAAGTTTTATGAAAGTAGCTTTTAGAAGCCTCTTTCCCCCAGGAAGCCTTGGGCTACTTGGTATCAGGAAAGGGAGGCTACACGCAGGTCACAACCACAACATGCTGGCTTTGAGCATAGTCCCTCTGAATCAGTGAACCCATGAAGGCAAGCCTGGTTTTATTCTCATGTTAAGTTGTTTGAGAAATTCAGGCTCTGAATTAAGTCACAGAAATGAAGGCATGTAAATGTCCACGTGCGACTGAGTGCTTCTGACTTCCCCTGAGTTGGGAGGTCAGCAGCAGTGGCTGAAGAAGGGTGAGAGAGCAGAGAGCCGGGGCTTGAGCCCTTGCCCAGGCTACTCTTGGCTGGAACAGCCCGGCCTCTCCTCAGCAGAACAAATATTTGTTAGCACTTTTCACAAGAATACTCTTGAGCTGTTGTATTTACATTGCAAATGCTCTGTAAATAGCAAAGCAGTTATGTGTACCTGAATTTTGTCATTTGTTTGAGGACACTGTATTCATAGAGGAATCGAGAAGTGAGTTTTGGAAGAAAGAGAAGTGCCATTAAAAAAGCAAATGAATACAAAACCTCCAGCACAACCTCTCTTTGCCAGGGGCAGATACTTAAAAGGCCACCCCAAAATGAACCCCAAGTGAGTGCTCCCTCCAATCTCTCTCCTGCCAGATTAAGTAACTCAGGGCTATAAACCCCCGCAGCCAGTACAGACTGTCTCAGGGAGGAGTAAATGGAAGCTTCATCCTGGCTCCAGCCCAAGGGTTCCTCAGCAGTATGGGGAGTCCCCTGAGCCCCCCATCCCGCCTCCCCTGAGGGTCCAGCTCCTGAAGCCTATAACTCACCAACCTTTGGGAGACAGCAGGCAGAATCTCTGTTTGTTAAAACAACGTGTTTTAAACACTTCAAAGAGTTAGATTTTCATGTCAACACAGGTCTGCACATGTTGGTAGATTAGGGTCATATGTGGAGAGCATTTTCATCTGCCTAAGACCTGTCTTTTCCATTATGATATAAGAAAAGTGAAACAAAAACATTTAATATAAACAAGAGAAGGTTTAAGAAAAAAATACTTAAATCCTGATAAAAAAACTCCACACTTTTCATATTGTGAAAGAAGCTATTTCTGTCTTTTTGTCTGTGTAGTTTAAATTTTTATTTCTGTACATTCTGCATAAGGATTATCCCCACCTGGTGAGTGTGATGCTTTTGGAAATATTCACCATTCTCCTCAACCTGTTCCCTGGCCAAAGCATAAAATCTCATCATCAATATTTCTTTATTTTGAATAGTATTCTTCATATACTATTATTTTTCAGGTAAAATCACTTTGTTATACCCTTTCCCTTTTCCACTGCCATATGCCTAATACAATATTGTGAAATAATTTATCAAATGGAGTTTTTCAATAAGTGGGATTTTCTTTATTGCAGTGTATCTCTGGGCTAGGTTGTATTGGGAAGGAGAGTAGGGAGACAACAAGGAGAAGATACCCTGAAAAGAACATAGGGCTCAGGGGACCTAATCACTGTAGGGAATTAAGTCAGAGGTCTGGGATGGAATTGGCCATGGAGTTTGGTAGGTGTGCACAGTGTGGTTCATTGAAGAGATGAGTAGAGATGTGCTCATTGTAAAGCCAGGTAAATTTTCAAGGATCACTGAAACTCAGCATTACCTTGCATGGGAGAACTTTGCTCTATAGCTCAAACCAGCCACTTGCCACCATTATTGAAAACATTTCCTGAGGACTGTTGTTACCGGTCCGTGACAGAAATTGAGAACAAGTCCTTGGAGATATTTTAAGCAATATTATCATTGCTGTGATATCCAAGTGTATGATCAGTGGAAACATGTTACTACATGGGCATAGAGCAGTTCAGTAGTCAAATGCCCATAGTGAATTGCATATATCATGAGTTGGATTTTAGGTTTATGCAACAGGACAGGCTAATAGAAATAAAATTAGCCATTAGCTACCACATGAAAAGCACTGTAACGGAACACAATCGTATCTGGCTCTTTTTAACAGGCATTGTCACTGCCACAGAGTTTCCAAGATGATTTTGTACTAAATTCATTATCTTCCTTTACATTGTTATCCATCAAAACAAAGATTATGATGCACTTGTTAAGTGGTCTCTTTCCTTAGAGATCTGAGGTCAGGAACCCTTAGGCAGAACTGCTAACCTGGAGCAGACCCCTCCCGGGTTCCTCTGGGTTCACTTAGATTCAGAGAGTGCCTGCTGCTTCTAGGGCTCTACACAGAATGACCAGTCATTCATATTCACATAACAGATCAGAGCTTTCAGAGAGAAATCAACTGTACACAAGTCTTGCACATTTGCAGAACAGATAATAGTTCCGACTATTCCTCACTAGCCATTCAAGTATGTTACAAGGGCTGAGCTCTGCAATAGCATACTTATTTAGGGAACTTTCTTAAGAGATTCTTTCTCCCCTGAGATGCATAATTTGCAGGCTGGGGGAAACATCAGTCTTTTGTAAGTCTGAGATTTTTCAATTTAATGTGAAATATTTTGCTTCTGGGGACTCCTCTCCATGGAATTGTAAAGTGCTCTTGTGTCAATGTGCAATTTATTCCATGAGAACTTTGTCTGGGGAGCAGTGCCGTGGCTGGGAATTACAAAACTTCTGTTTCAATTCCAACTTCACTGGTGACTCCTGTGTAACCTTAGGGAAATTAGTTAACCTCCTTTATGTGCTTCAAAATTAGGATCAGACTATTACCTCATAGTCTGGGCTCATGACTCAGTAAGGAGCTCAAGTCTGGTGGGACCGCCAGGTGAAGCGGCTGAGGCCAGGCTTGTTTTCTAGCATGGAAGGCCTCACTCAGTTCAGAAGGGTACGATGACTAATTCTGCCTTGCAGTTCTTCCGGAGGCTTATTACATACTGAGGGAAACTTATATTTGGGGAGTGTTAGGATTTTTAAAAGATGAGAATCTGTGGATGTAAATGAGTTCGAGATTGTATGATAGATTTTGTGAAATAGGAAATATTCAAAGGGAATGTGGTAGGGGAATGTGATGAGGGAAAAGAATATGATTCGGAAAGAAAAAGAAACAGCATGTATAAAGGGGAGGGGGTTGTGAGTGGGTAGGGATATGGGTAAAAATGAGAATTACCTTCTATCATGTACTGGTACAAATTCCCCAATATCAAATGTGATTGTGAGCTGTATGTACAATAAAGAATTCAATTAAAAAAGATTATTCTATATTTGATTTTCTCATTTCATTATTGCCACCTGGAGAAATGTGGAACTTATTATCACCCAAATTCTTTTTTTTAATTGAATTCTTTATTGGTACATTTTATATACAGTTCACAATAACACTCAACATTGGGGAATTTATACCACTATATGACAGAAGTTAATTTTCATTATTACCTATATCCCTACCCACCCACAACCCCCCACTCCTTATATACATGCTATTTCTTTTTCTTTCCGAATCATATTCTTTTCCCTCATCACATTCCTCTACCACATTTCCTTTGAATATTTCCTATTTTACAAAATCTATCATACATTCTAGAACTCATTTACATCTACAGGTTCTCATACCAGAGAAAAGATATGGCATTTACATATCTGTGATCTATTTATTTCACTTATTAGTGTATTCTCAACGTGTATCCATTTGCACACAAATGAATGAAACTTGTCATTCTTTTCTTTAAATTGAATTCGTTATTGGTACAATTTATATACATCTCATAGTCACATATAACATTGGGGAATTTGTACCAGTATATAACACAAGTTAATTCTTATTTTTACCCATATTCCTACCCACCTACACCTCCCCACCCCCTTTTTACATACTCTTTTATTTTATTTCTAAATCATATTTATTCCTTCCCCTCATTACATTCCCACACCAAATTTCCTATGGAAATTTCCCACTCTATAAAAGCGGTCATACTTTCTAGAGCTCATTTGCATGTACAGGTGTTCATGTCAAAGAGAAGGTCTGGTATTTGCCTATCTGTGATCTATTGATTTCACTTATTAGTATATCCTCCAGGTGTCTCCATTTGCACATAAATGGATTGATCTTGTCATTCTTTATGGCAGAATAATACTCCATTTTATTAAAAACCACAACTTTTTTTTTTTTTTTTTGAGACAGGGCCTGGCTTTGTAGTTCAGGATGGCTCTGAGCTCACTATGTAGCCCAGGCAAGCCTCGAACTCAGCAATCCTCACGTCTCTGCCTCCCAAGTGCTGGGACTACAGGCGTGAGCCACCATGCCTGGCAAAAACCACAACTTCTTTATCCAGTCTCCAGTTGATGGGCATTTGGGTTGTTTTCAACACTGAGATTTCATCTCACTCCACAAAGAATGGCCACTATCACAAAATCAAGCAACAATAAATGCTGGCGTGGCTGTGGGGAGAAAGGAACCCTTCTCCACTGTTGGTGGGATTGCAGACTTGTGCAACCATTGTGGAGATCTGTGTGGAGAGTTCTCAGAAAACTAGGACTAGGGGTCTCATTTGACCCTGCTATCCCCCTGCTAGGAATATACCCAAAAGAATTTAAAAAATCATGTTGGAAAGACAGATGTACACCCTTCTTCATAGCAGCTCAGTTCGTGATAGCTCAATCTTGGAAACTTGTCATTCTTACAACAGAGTAATATTCCATTTTAATTTAAAAAAAAAACCCACATCTTTTTAGCCAGTCTCCAGTTGATGGGCATCTGGGTTGTTTCCAAGATTGGACTATCACAAACTGAGCTGCTATGAACATGGGTGTACATATGACTTTACACTATGGTTCTTTGAATTTCTTTGGGTATATTCCTAGCAAGGGAATAACAGAGTCAAATGGGACCTCTAATCCTAATTTTCTGAGGAATCTCCACACTGATCTCCACAATGGTTGTACAAGTCTACAATCCCACCAGCAGAGGAGAAGGGTTCCTTTCTCCCCATAGCCTCACCAGCATTTATTACGGGTTGATTTTGCAATAGCAGCTAGTCTTTGTGGAGTGAGATAAAATCTCAGTATTGTTTTCATCAGTATCTCTCGAATGACCAGTGATGTTGAACATTTATTCATATGCTTCTTTTACTTCTGCCTCTGAGGAGTGTCTGTTCATTTCCGGTGCCCATTTTTGAATTGAGTCTCTAAACTTGGCGGACTGATTTAAGTTCTTTATATATTCTAGATAGTAACCCTTTATCTGACAAACAGCTAGTAAAGATGTTTTCCCATGTTGTTGGTTGTCTTTTAGTGGTGCCAGTGGTTTCTTTTGTTGTGCATATCACCAAAATTCTAAAGCAGGGTTTTTTTTTTTTTTTGGTGGCACCAGGGATTGAACTGAGGACCTTGCCAGGCAAGCATGTTGCATCATTGAGCTCATCCTTGGACCATAGGGCAAGAATTTAAAAAATATATTAAGAGTCAATGGGTCAGTTTGTAGGCTGAATAACAAAAAAGTAAATTCTTCTATAACTCTCTGGAAAGACAGTTTCTATGGCAAAATTTATATTTTTATTGTAAATTACACCTTGGAAGCGTCTTAGATATAGAATCAGAATGCCTGAAATTTTTGAAAATCAAATTTATTTGTACATTTTAGGTATACATTATGATCATATTCAATATTGAAAATTTGTACAGGTACATTATATATCTTGATTATTTTCTTTCCCTTCCCTGGCCTCCTTTCAACCCCTCCATCCCATATATACATAAACTTTGTTTCCATTTTTTCCTTTTTACCTTCAAATTTTTTCTTTCCCTTCTTTGCTTTCTCCTACCCACCTCCCTAGTTCCTCTTCCCCTTTGAACATTTTTTTCCTATTTCTCAATACCTATTATACATTTTGGACCTCATTTACATCTTCAGTTTCTCACACTAGAGAAATGATATGGTATTTACACATGTAAATAAATGTCTCATTTATTTCACTTATGAATATGGCCTCAAGGTGCATCTATTTAGCTATAAATGTCTCAAGTTTACCTTTTTTATGATTGAGTAGTACAAAGTACCTGAGTTTAATCATAGTAATGAGGAATACTAGGTCAGTTACTTAGCTTCTCTAAGCCTTGTTCTTCTCATTTGGAAAATGGAAGTAATGAAAATACTTATTTCATAGTATTTTTAGAGGATCAGATGAAATACCATACTTATATGAGGTGGTTAATATATTGTCTATTAGATAGTAAGTTCCCATTTATCATGTTTTATTACATTTTATATTTTAGTATATTGATATATAATCAAGTTACATTCAGACCAAGTTATACTTAAACATTGTGTTTAAGTATAACACAATACAGGTGTATCAGTAAGATAATTTCATGGCAGTGAGCTTGCTGAGTCATGCTTTGTGGTTTTCACAAAGGATAGATCCTTCTGTATTAATTTATACATCTAAAGGGTATTTTTCATGCCTTGGCACAGACTCTCATTTAAGCATTTTCAAAATTAAAAAATGATATATACATTTCTCAGGTATGAGAAACTGAAGGTGTAGATTAGTTCCAAAATGTCTTATAGGTGTTGTGAAATAGGAAGAAAATGTTCAAAAAGAAAATGGAAAAGGGGGAGAGGTAGGAGAAAGTAAAGAAGGGAAAGAAAAGGTTTGATAATAAAAAAAAGGAAAGAAACCTTATGTATATAAGGGACGGAGTTGTAGGGAGGGCAGGAGAATGGGAAAAAATGAGGATCAAGATGTGTCATGTATAGGTACAAATTCTCAATGTTGAATGTGATCATAATGTATCTATAAAGTGTACCAATGAAATCAATTTTAAAAAATTTAAAAATTATTAAAATTATATATTTATGTTTTGGTGAGTAAAATTCTGCACTTTTTCTTGTTTTGATTTATTATTTTTCTGTTTATACATTTTTGCAAATTATTATAATTTGTCCATTTTAATCAGGTTATTTATACTTTTATATGATCTTTTAAAAATGTGTTGCTTAAAAGATAAATAATATGCAATTTAATTACATCTTGGGATAAAATATTTGTCTATGTGGTAGAGTAGACAAAAATTGTATTTGTTGGTCTAGTATCTATTTCTCCTTTTGCAAATAGAACCCAAAACTTCCCTTTGAGTAACAGCCCTTTTTTTTTTTTCTCCACTTAGGGTAGTTTAAGTCAGAATGTGGGACCTAGCCTTACCCACAAAATTTTTCACACTGTTGGGTATTGTATAAACATATGACTCATAATGGAGAAAAGTGATCTTCCTGTACTCACTTGAAAAGAAGTACAGTTCCTCCATAGCATCCATGGGGATGGGTTAAAGTACTACACGAGTATACCAGTATTTATAGATGCTCAAATCTCTTATATCAAATGTCACAGTATTTGTAACCAACATAGTGTGTGTAACCTACACACATTCCCTTATAGTTTAAACTGTTTCCAGACTACTTACAATATCCAATACAATGTAAATGTAAACAGTTGTAAACTATATAGTTTTTGTTTGAATTTTGTATTGTTGTTAATTATTTTTTTTGTTTGTTTTTTTTGAGACAGGGTCTTGCTTTGTAGTTCAGGCTAGCTCTGAGCTCACTATGTAGCCCAGGCAAGCCTTGAACTCAGCAATCCTCCTGTCTCTGCCTCCTGAGTGCTGGGATTACAGGCGTGAGCCACCACGTCTGGCTGTTAATTATTTTTTTAACAATTCTTTATTGGTACATTTTATATACAGTTCACAATCACACTCAACATTGGGGTATTTGTACCAGTATATGACAGAAGTTAATTCTCATTTTTACCCATATCCCTACCCACCCACAACCCTCCACCCCTTATATACATGCTGTTTCTTTTTCCTTCCAAATCATATTTAAGTTGTTAATTATTTAAAAATTTTTTTTGATTTGTGGTTGGTTACACCTGGAAATAGGGGGCCTATGGTTATTAATCCCATCTTACTCCAGAAAGAATGGGTATTATCAAGAAACTAAATAATAACAAATTCTGGCAAAGATGTGAGGAAATAAAAACCTTCTATGTTGTTAGTGGAGAGGTAAACCAGTACAACCACTGTGCAAATCAATATAGAGAACCCTCAAAAACTAAAAACAGATTCCATTTGACTCCGCAATTCCCACTATGTATCTTTCTGAAAGAGTTAAAGAATCATAGTAATGAACACACACTCATGGTTATTACAACATACTAGCTACATCTTGGAAGTAGCTTATATGTCCATCAACAGATAGAATATAGCTTTGCTATAAAGAAAGATCAGTTTGAGTCATTTTTAGGAAAATGGGTGTACTTTGAAATCATAATGTTTGAGAAATAAATCAGACATGGAAGCTTAAATATTGTATGGATTCTCTTATATAAATAAGTTAAATAAAAATAAATAATAGAAAAAAGGAAATGAAGAGGTAGATCTTTTGCAAATGGGGACCGAGAGGTGGAGGGTGCGTGGAGGGAAAGGGTACACAAATTAAGATGTGTCATGTATACATACCAACTAACTGCAAGGAATGTAATCATTGTGTGGCAAGCAGGTACTAATTTTTAAAAAAAGGAATACACTTGTACTAGCAGTTGGATTATGATCTCTGTATTGCAAAATGGTTAAGTCCTAATGGAAAATTGTTTAATAAACATTAGTCAGGCTACAGCCTTCAGTCTCCCTATATGTGTGATTCTATGTACCTGACTATCTTTTTGGGGTGAACACCCCCCCACCAATAGCTACAGAAGCACTGAAATACAGCATCTTTCTATTTCCACATCCCTCACTAATTCTTTCCTTCCCTTTCTATATTAATTGGGAAACTGGGATTTGAATGTCACCACATGTAAGGAGGCTGAGTCCTACTTCATTACATATATTTTAATAACCAGGGTTCAACATTAAAAACATATAAATCCAGGACTTAAGAGTACAATTTCATAATGCTGCTCACTTTTGGCATTGAGCACTGTTTTATGATCATATTCCTTGCGGCAAGCCAGAAGTTCAACTTTCAGTAAGAAGAGTTAAGTGGTGAAAATGTGTAAGATAAACTCATAAAATTAGGTTTCTAAAACAGGAATTAGCTAGTGAAAAAGCATAAAATCGGCTCATAGTGAGTAAAGCTAGTAATTTATATCCACTTAAAAATGTTTTTAATTTTTTTACAGTGTGATAGTAGCAAGAGTGACAGATCAGCAAAATTCAAACCATGTAATAAAACCAGCCACAGTGATTAAAGAGGAAAGTTTACTAAGTGTAGATCAAAATGATTTTCTCTCTTCAGGATGAACTCATTAGAGAAGTCAGACCGGAACCATCTGGGTTCCATTCAGACCAACAGAGCATGGACTGCATTAAAGCTGCAGGGCCTTTTCTCCCCTGGGGATGTTTGGCTTTTGCATGTAGATGTGGCTGAGAACAAGAGCACCACATAAATCCATCAGATCTGGTGAGAGACACATCCCAAATTCCCCTGTGCCTGACTTGTCTATAACCATGTATAAAGATGAAGACATACCCGGCATTATTAGGAGAAAAGGATTTTAAATATGTGAACTCTTTAAAGTATGCCTTCAAACAATTACATGTTAATTACTTTTAAGAGAATATTTTCTAACCAGTAGTTTTTACTTTATTGCATAAAGGTCACTACTGGGTATTATTATATTATTATTATTATTATATCTATATTTTAACACAATTCTATATCCCCAGGCCGGATTCCTGTCATCAGCTACAACTTGTCTTCCCTTGTTGCTGCCTCTGCGACCCCATTTCTCTTTCTAGTTTAAAGTCTTAAATAAGAATTAGTGAAAATCACAGCTCTGTGAAAAAGGCAGGAACATTTTTCCAGCAAAGTTTGGATCACTGTGTGTCTATAAAGTGAGAGAAGATCCTTAGGCTGAAACCATGATTCACACAGGTTATCTAAAGGGAATCTTCAGCGATTACTTCTTCAAGACATGGTAAATGGAATTCTTTCTCCTTTCCTGGACTGGTCTTTCTTTTTCTTCTTCACCAAGTCTCTTAGTTCATTTTGTATTGCCATAGTACAGCACCCTAGATTGGCAAATTTACCAAAAAAAGGGGTGTATTTAGTTCACATTCTAGATCTAAAGGTCCAAAATTGATTGGTTGTACCTACAGAGGACTTTATGTTATGTAACATGGTAAGAAAACAGTAGGCCAAACAGACACAGGGGCAGAGATAAAATATGCCCTCATTTTACAATAACTTGATCCTGTGAACACTAACCCAGTCCCAGGAGAAAGGTATTAATTTTTCTAGTGACCTAGTCACCTCTTAAACAACACTGTTATGCTGGGACTGAATTTCTGCATGAATTCTGGAGGGGACAAACCACTTCCCTACTATATCACCTGGTTATTTCCTGCTCACCCTTTTGATCTTAGCCATTTCCTTTGGGGGAAATTCTGTGATTCTTTTGTTAGGACTTCTTTGCCCACATAACACTGAACTTGGTATCGCCACTTAGTGAACCATGGTACCACATTTCTAATTTGATGTCTGTGTTTTGGCAGACTTGATGCAGGCTGGCATTGATCCATTTAAACTCTCCTCAGCACCAGCGCATAGTGGTCTTTATAAGAGTAGTGGGTGCTTTATAAACATTTGTTTAGTGAATGACAATAAATATTTAAGTGGAGATGAATTTAGTATTTGCTTCACAGACTACACAACGAGGGTCAGAGCATCCAGCGCCTGAATAAGAATCGTAATAGGAACAAAGTACTAACTCTTATAGCTCCAGAAATACAGAAGTTTATGCTATAAACTTTGCTATGTAGATTTTATAAATATGAAATAACTTTAATTTTCTGATTTATAAATCCTACCCTGCTGTTAGTAGGATATCAAAACTCAGTCAGTGTAAGAGCTTTCTTCTCTTTTCTGACCATGCACAAGAATCTGAAAGGCAAATATGGCTGTACCCTGGAGAAATGAGGAAGGGCTTCTGATTTCAGTTTGTAATTGTGGCCATTGGTACTAACTGGCCAGCTCCCCCTGTTGCCTGCAGGTCAAGGGGGACCTAAGGAAGCCTGCCTGGTCTTGGACTTGTGACATCCCCACAATCATGACCTTTGAAGTCCTGCCCATATCCTGGGGCCAGATCATCTCAGTTTTCTTCCCTGTGTTGCGAAATTGCTGCTTTTCTCTAACTTCCTTTGAAGCTACTTGTTTTGTGCTTCTTCTCTGAGCTTGAACATTCCAAGTTGTTCTTTGAAACATAGACTCAGTAAACCAAGAGCCAGAAATGATGTTTGACTCTAACAGTTTCTAGTGTGCACATTGTAGCCCAGTTACCTCAAAGTAAATTAGGCGCAAAGGTCCAGCTGGTCCCAAAGCAGAAGGATTGTAGTGTAATGACCTAGCTGGGGAAATCCATTTCACCCACGGCAACCAGAAAAGGTGGGGAGAAGGGCCAGGGACAAGATATAGTTGCTAAGATCAACCCTCATGACACTTCCTTCAACCAAGCCCCACCTCCTAAGTTTTCATCACCTCCTGAGGCCATCAAATTATGATCTCATCAGTGGATTAATCCACTCATGACCTAATCATCTCTGGAAAGTACCACTTCTGAACACATGAGACTTTTGAGGGAACACTTCAAATCCTAATAATTAATAACAAGGAAAGTACCCTATATCAGGGCTGAATTTATGTCTCCATTCCTCAGAATTATTGGGCTACCAAACAGGGCTCCTTTTTCCATTAGATACCAGGAGCAGTGAGGGGTTTACCAGGGATTTAGGACCTCCAAAAAAGTTGAGAACTGCCAGAAAATTGACTTCAAAATAAGAAAATAAAACTACAAAACTGAAATTATTAAAAAGTTCAATGAAATGTCTATAAAATGTAAGTTTGTTGACCTAATTTAATTGCTAAATTTAGAATCCATAATGACTTTCTTATGTCTGAATAGGTTAGATTTTTCTTCTCCAGAATTACTGTGTTCATAATGATTGCTAGAATATATAACTAATAATAAATTCAATTATTCAAAGGTAATTTTCAAAAAATACAATTATAAAAAGCCTTTTTCCAAAGTGCAATTATATTTAATACAGAGATGCGAGATTATTTCTGTGTGTTTGACATGATGTTAGAGGGAATCCTTAAGTTTTCCAAATTCCTAAAAGTTGACAGTAACTCTAGCTCCCTCAACACCTTGTCTTGATGATCTTCAATCAACAAGAGTCTCCTTGTTTTGAGAGGATAATGCAATTCCTACACAGTTAGTTCAGACTTATAATAATATAACATTATATTGTAGTATAATATTGAAATATACAGGAATACTTGAATAAAAATTCATTACAATAGGGGTGGAGATTTAGCTCAGTGGTTCCAGCATCTGCCTAGCAAGCACAAATCCCAGGTTTGATTCCCTGGTAACCACATACAATACTGGGCGTGGTGATTCATGACCACCAACAGTCAGTACCACATACCATAATGCTGGGCATGGTGACTCAAACCTGTATCCCAGCACTCAGGAGGCAGAGGCAGGAGGATTGCTGAGTTCGAGGTTTGCCTGGGCTACATAAGTGAGCTCACGGCCAGCCTGAATTTTAAGCAAGACCCTGTCTCAAAAAAAAAAAAAAATCATTACAATAGAAGCCACATTGCCATTAATTCCCCTCAAAATATCCTACCTTACTTTGAGCACATTCATCCCATTGTTTTTGCCTCTATTTGCAGCAGTTCTGGAAGTTCTCTTTTGTGAATGTCTTTGTGAAGTATGATAAAAAATATGGGGAATGCCTCTGCCTCGTGTCATCCAACAGAAAGGGAGTCTGCTACAAATATGAGTGTGTCCTCACCCACCTTATTCATTAAATGTGACATCAGCTGATTTCTGAATCTTCCCCTAAGTCAAAGGGTTTATAAGAGATAACCATTCTGAGTTGATTCAGGACAGTGAGGCAACCGCGAGAGTGCAACTAAAGATACTCACAAGGCCTTCCTGAACTGCTCGGACAGTGGCCACAATGGCAGGGTAAGTGTGTTTGGAGCAAAGCAGAGAGTGTTTTCAAGGGGATTAATGACAACATTTTTTGATAATACATTTAAAAAATTAAACATTCTCCTTAAGTTAATTTTGCACTAAATATGAAAATATCTCACTCACTGAAATGCATTTCCCCAATCATGTCATAATTATTTTCTTAAGAATCCCCAAAGAGTAATCAACATTTAGTTTTCTTAATGCCTTCCCTCTTAAGGAGCCTCAGCTAATATTTTCCAAGTTTGGCTTAAAGAGCTTTTGATACTACACAAAGCCATTCTGCCTTACTCCCAGGGTCATCTGCTCTTCCTTAGAGGCAGCTGTTCCCCCAGTTACTAATCTACTAAGTGTTCTTTGCTACTTCTGCTGGGAGGTGCAACAAATATTGAAGATCAAGTGCTTGGTGAGTCTTCTCCAGTATTCTAGAGCTTCTGTGTTACTTGTGCAGAAAACATGTACCTTCCTCTGGCATAACACAAATGATACATCATGCATAACACAAATTTGCAAGATTCTGAGTGGGGAATACTTCTGTGATATCACCATGGTGAGCTTTAGTAACAAGGCCAAAATGAGCGGTCTTTGTATGAGTGCCTGAGTGACAAATCTGCCATTTATGAGAACAACTCCATTTTTAAAGAGTGATAAGGATCTCTAAGGCACAAGCTATGTAGGGCAATAATTGTCTCCTTTCTTTTACTACCTCTTTACCAATCCGCCCATTTTTTCTTAAATTTATAGAGAATTTAAATAATACCTAACATGAATTTGGTAGAATTTAATTGTTTTAGATCATCCTTTATGACTATGTTAAAAGTTCCACTATTGATCCCATTGCAGAAAGATTTGATAGAAAAGTGGTACAAATAATGAAAATTATTGGTAAATTGATATTAATTTTATAATGACATTAATGTTAAAGTCTAATTGTAGCTGTCCTAGAAATGAACAAATTTAGAAAAGGAGTTAATAGTAGTTAATATGGGTGAAGTTCTTTCTATCGGGTAGCACACAAAATTTGTTATAGGCTAGATAGGAACACAAGTTAGAATAGAATTTTTCCATTTTGCAAAGTTCATGAAAAAGGAAAGATATGTTAAGGGAGACTGGCAAGAAAATAAGAAACCAATGACTTTACAGTAAAAGATTAAAATAAAGCATTGGTTCTACCGTTTACTCATTTAAACTTGCATAGACAGCTAAACTCTTTGTTGTAGTATTCTCATCTATTGAACAGCATTGTCAGCTCAAAGGACATTCCAAAATCAAACTACAAATCTTAGTTTCCTGTTGTTATAGTAGTGGAGATATGTTTTGCTGAAAATGTTTTCATTCTATTGTAAAATATTGAAAATTAGATATATCGAAGAGAAAAATACCTAGCCTCCATGTATTAGTCATGCTTTGTTTCTTGACTGGTCAGAGCAACCTTAGCATGTAGGGAATTATCTTCTTTCTCTGGGACACACAGGTTTTATAGGTCATAGGCTTTGGATCTTAAAGGAGGCCAAGAAAGTAGTCACCGTACTAGGTCAAGTGGAAGCTAATTAAGAAGGAACATGGACAATAGATGGAGGAGATATATAAAACATTGAGCTTACTCTGTTCCAAATATTTAAAAAACACTCTACTTGGGGACACACTAATAAGTGAAATAAATAGTTCACAGATATGTAAATACTTTATCTTTTTTTTGGATGAAAACCTGTAGATGTAAATGAGTTCTAGAACGTAAGATAGAGTTTGTGAAATAGGAAAACTCAAAGGGAATGTGGTAGGGGAAAATAATGAGGGGAAAGAATAAATATGATCTGAAAAGAAAAAGAAAGCACATGTATATAGTGGGTGGGGGTTGTGGGGTAGGTTGGGATATTGGTAAAAATGAGAATTAACTCATGTGATATATTGGTACAAATTCTCCAATGTTGAGTGTGATTGTGAGCTGTATGTAAAATGTACCAATAAATAATTCAACTGAAAAAAAAACACTCTACAGTATTACCTTTTTTTTAAAAAAAATCTTTATTGGTACAATTTATATACATCTCACAATCACACATAACATCGGGGAATTTGTTCCAATATACGACATGTTAATTCTCATTTTTACCCATATCCCTACCCACCCACACCTCCCCACCCCCTATATACATGCTCTTTTATTTTCTTTCAGAATCATATTTATTCCTTCCCCTCATTACATTCCCACACAAAATTTCCTTTGGAAACTTCCCATTTTACAAAAACTGTCATGTAGACTTGTACAACCATTGTGGAGATCTGTGTGGAGATTTCTCAGAAAACTAGGACTAGGGGTCTCATTTTGACCCTGCTGTCTCCCTGCTAGGAATATACCCAAAAGAATTTAAAAAAATCACATTGGAAAGACAGATGTACACCCTTGTTCATCGCAGCTCAGTTTGTGATAGCTCAATCTTGGAAACAACCCAAATGTCCATCAACTGGAGACTGGATAAAGATGTGTAGTTTTTTAAAAAATAAAATGGAGTATTATTGTCCCATAAAGAATGACAAGATTGATTCATTTATGTGCAAATGGATACACCTGGAGGACACACTAATAAGTGAAATAAATAGATCACAGATAGGCAAATACCAGGTCTTTTCTTTGATATGAGCACCTGTAGATGCAAATGAGCTCTAGAAAGTAGAAAGCATTACCTTTTATAAATGATGAAATGGAGAAACTGAGTTAGTAAAAGGTTGTTTATCCCTGAGAGTCACATTTGACTCTAGATGGAAACTAATGTCCTCCACCATCAGTCCAAGGAATGCCAAAACACAAACAGAGGAGCCTTAATTCCAGCCCAGCTCCTGTGAGACCCTGATGGGCACTGTATATCTATTGTGGGTGTCTGTAGTCCTTAATGGTATTATTTCAATAAATTTTCTTTGTATTGTGAAAATCTCTACTGTTTAAGAAAAATGACCCCTGATTAGAACATCTAGAAAACCCCCACTCAATCCTACTATACATGGTTTAAAAACCAGCACATGAACATCCAAAATGAAGACATGTCCAGTTCTCTTTGAATCAAATAGCATCTTTTCATTTCCGTGGCTCTGGATCCCAGCATGAGTAGACTGTTGTATTTTTTTTTTTTTTTTGAGACAGGGTCTCGCTTTGCAGTTCAGGCTGGCCCTGAGCTCACTATGTAGCCCAGGCAAGGCTCGAACTCAGCAATCCTCCTGCCTCTACCTCCCAAGTGCTGGGATTACAGGCATGAGCCACCATGCCCGGCCAGACTGTTGTATGTGATGAGGAGTTAAATGCTTCTAGTAGAATGTGGCAGATCACTATGCACAGGCTATATGGCTCTCTGGATATCTGACTCTTGTTTCCTACTATCTGTTTTCTCTCCAAGGAAGCTTCAGAGCCTATTTGTGGTCAGTCTTTTGTCCAATTGATTTAAACTTGCAATCTTTTAAAAAGTTTAATGCACTAAGAAAAATTAAATTTACAATTTTAACCATTTTAAATGTACAGTTCAGTAGTTTTAATTATATTTACACTGCTGTGCAATATATTCTAGGATTTTTTTTGTATTAGAATGCTGAAACTTTATACCCACTAACACTAATTTGTCTTCATCCCTCACCACTGTCTTTAATAACTATCTTTCTATTTTTTTTTTTTGAGACAAGATCTTGCTTTGTACTGCAGGCTGCCCTGAGCCCACTACGTAGCCCAGGAAAGCCTTGAACTCACAGCAGTCCTCTTGCCTTTGTCTCCTGAAGGCTGGGATTACAGGTGTGAGCCACCACACCTGGCATTGTGATTTGTGGTACCAGATATCAAACTCAGGACCTTGCGCTTGCCAGGTAGATGTCAGAAGCATTGAGCTAAATCTGGCCCCATCTTTCTATTTTCTGTTTTGATGATTTTAATTACTTTATATGAATGAAGTTAGGCAATATCTTGTTTTTGTGACTTGTTTATTTCACTTAACACAGTGTTTTCAAATTTTATTCATGTTTTAGTATGTATGAGGATTTCTCCTTTTTTCAAAAGACTGCATAATATGTCATGGTATGTATACCATATGTATTTTCATGGATTTTGCATATAATTCTGCAAGAATCCATATACCACATTCTCTTCATTCATTTATCTGTCTGTAGACATTTGGGTTCCATCTCTTGTCTATTTTAAACAATGTTATGGTAAACTAGACTTCATTAATCAATATTATTGGACATTAGTTAACAGCTAAGATTTAGCAGATTTGATATGGAAACTAGCATTCTGTTGATAATAGTAGCAGAGAACAAAAGGAAACATAGAACACTCAAATTATTTACAAACATTTTCTTATAAATTATATATAAAATTATCTAAAATTAGTGTCTGTCCTTTTTTTTTTTTTTTTTCCTGAGATAGGGTCTTGCTCTGTAGTTCAGGCTGGTCCTCAGCTCACTATGTACCCCAGGCAAGCCTGGAACTCAGCAATCCTCCTGTCTCTGCCTCCTGAGTGCTGGGATGATGGGCGCGAGACACCACACCCGACACTGTGGTATGTGGTATTGATTGCTGGTGGGCGTGAGTCTCCACGCCCAGCATTGTATGTGGTTACCGGGATCGTACTCAGGACCTTGTGCTTGCGAGGCAGGCGCCGGAACCACTGAGCTAATCCTCCAGCCCTGTCCTTTTTAAAAATTAATTTATCTTGATAAAATTTACATCATTTGCTCTTTTAAAGGATAAATTATCAAATGTGTTTAACTTGACAGTTTATTATGCACAGGACATCTTTCATGGTTCTTAAAATGTTTAAAGGCTTTATAAAATATTTCAGTACATGTTATGGTTCATATCTAAATGTCCCTATCAAATCTCATCTGATTATAGGCAGAACCTTTTGAAAGTGATCGGATTAGAGGGGATTTTAGTTCAATTACTATTAAGAGGTGGGACCAGGTCAGAAGAGGTGGTCCCTGTGGGCATGAACTGGGTGTATCTCCCTTCCTGGCTCCTCCCTTGATTGCTGTCTGTTTTGTGTCTGCCATGTCAAGGACAATTCTTCTCTTCTATGCTTCTGTGCCATGCCATCCTGCTTGGGAGAAAATTGTGATCCCAAATGACCCTTTTCTTATGTAAGTTACAGAGGTCAGATATTGTGTCTCAGCAGTGAGAAAGCAACTAGGAGATTTCAGGACAGGGAGTGGAGCCATTGCTTTGATTTGAGCATGTGGTTTGGATACCTTTAGAACTGGCTCCCAGGAAGAACTTGGAAAGGTTTGGAGATACTGGCAAGAGAAGCCCTAGAAGGCTATAGACTGAGCTTGATAAGGCACTCTGTTTGGGGCTCAGAAGTCCAGAATGCAGATAAAAATGCAGATGATAAAGACTTAAAGGCTTAAGACATTTCAACTGGAAAGACTCAATTGGCAGTTGGACTTCATGCCATATGTGTTAAGCCCGAGCACAATATTTGTTTACATTTTGCTCATGTCCTGAGACTCTGCAGGAGACTGAGATTAAGGGTAGCAGATTAATTAATCCGATAGAGGAAATTTCAGGGTAGTCCAGTATTCAGACTGTGGCTTAAATACTGATTTGAGACAATATCAGAATTCTGCAAGAATCCACCTTTTTAAGGCTAAAAATTACAAAAATGAAAAACTTTTCTTTGAGAAGGAGATCCCCAATGCACCATATTCAGACAGGTCATCTAGGGAATTTATTCCCAGGGATTCAGTTCATACAACTGAGCCATCCAGGCAGTGTGTTTTTAAAATTTTATGTTTTTTTTTTTTTTTAATTTTAAAAGCAACATGAATTGCAGTGGCAGTTGAAGGGGCCCTGTTCACTTCTTGAGATAGCAGCTCACACTGGCTTCATCCACTTAGTGCTGGAATTCAAGAATTGTAGGATCAGAGAGGGTTCTACTCAGATTACAAAAGTGCTTAGAGGCCAGATTATGTGCCTCAGAGTGGAAGGTATGTGAAGCTAAGAGAGTGAAGCTGAAAGTATTGTGGAGGCCCCAGATGTTGAAGAAGCCAGGAATATGGACCATTTGAGGAAAGTCAGAGGAAGTGAGAAAAGACATCTCAAGAGAGAGACATGAAAACCACAGTCATTGGCAGTGCCGCAGGCAGGGCTGCCCAAACCCTTTGGCATTCACATCTCATCACAGTTTGCCCTGGCAGATGGATGTGGAGCTGCAGGATTTAATGTTTGCCATGCTAGATTTTGGTCTTGCTTTGGTCCTACTGGTGTTTCTTCTTTTTTGGAACAGGAATGTTCACCTAGTGCCGTTGTATATCTGCAGCATTTAATTTCTTTTTTTTTTTGCTTTTTGGAGACAGGGTCTCGCTTTGTAGTTCAGGCTGGCCCTGAGCTCACTATGCTGCCCAGGCAAGTCTGGAACTCAGCAATCCTCCTGTCTCTGCCTCCCGAGTGCTGGGATTACAGGCGTGAGCCACCACGCCCAGCATTATATGTGGTAACTGGAGATCGAACTCAGGTCCTTGCGCTTGCGAGGTAGGCGCCGGAACCACTGAGCTAACCCTCCGGCCCACTAATTTCTTTTTGATATTTACAGGGGCTCACAGCTATGAGTTTGTCTTTAAATTTCACAGATGACTTTGGGCTTAGAATTTCAGCAGAGCTGAAACTATTAGGATGTTGGAAACTCTGTGAGACAGAATATATTGTACATGAAGAGATTCACATGAGCTTTGTGGGGGTCAAGGTGGAGTTTTATAGTCTATACATAGATGTCCCCCTGAAAGCTCAAGCAAACATAAGTGGAACCTTCAGAAGGTGACTGATTATAGGTGGGCCCTGGTCAGAAGGGGTGGGTCACTGGGGGAGTGACCTGGAAGGATACCTCTTCCTTCCTGTCCCTTCTGTGATCTCTCTTTCTCTACATCACATCTGCAATGTCATGGACAACTCTCTACCATGACTTGGAATCAGTTAAATGTAGACTGAAACCTTCTCAAACTGTGAGCTAACATAAACCTCTTGTCCTTTGATTTGTAGATGTCAAACATTGTGTCTTGCTGATGAGAAAGTAGCTAAGACAGTGTAGAAATACTATTTTGTTTTTTTAAATCTTAAAAGCCATACAAGTTCTTTCATCCACATGTCCAGTTAGAATTTTACTTGCAGAGCTGATCAGGGCATCTAAACTGTGAATCTGAACCATAAGAGATTCTCAAATAGGATAGTGAGTGAGCTAGAAAATAATAGAGCAGGGATAGCAAACCTTTAGAGACTGAGTGTCCAAACTGCAACCGGAAACCCACTTCTTTATTGCCAAGTGCCAACATTGCAATTAAACCTGAATACTAGGTTTTAGTTTAGAAAACAACAACAACAACAACAACCTGTTATCCAGTGCTTGGCTGCTAGGGTGACTTGGATTGTGTGCCTTAAGAGAGCCTCTGCTGCCTGCTGCAGCACAAGGACCACAGCTTCACCGCCATTGGAATAGAGGGTCTGGAATTAGATAATCTGGGAATGGATCATTCTTGCCTCTTATCACTGCACGCTCCAGGGACGAGCTATGAAATATATCACACTGTATGTTCTTCAGAAAGTATATTGGCCAACTTTTAATTTCTGGGACAAATACATGACATACAACACTTAAAGCAATAAAGATTTACTTGGAAGGTTTCAGTCATACTTGGTGGAATCTAAGATAGAAAATTTATGGCGGTAGGGCGTGGCCAAGGAAAGCCGCTCAATTCACAGAAGACAGGAAGCAGAAACAGGGAGAGAGCCGGAGAGGAAGGGTCCAGGACCAGGTGGAGCCCTTAGGGTCATGCTCACATCACGGACCTCGACAGCTGACCGAGGCGATCGCCGGGACTCACCATCACAAGGGCTGATGGGGGTAAAACCTACTTAGTTTCTGTTGTGAGGATATTTAGATAATCAAGTAAAGTAATGCCAGTGAGATTTCTTATAGATTGCAGATTGCTAATAGTAAATGGGAGTTATTCTCATTTTAATAACTTGCTTTTGTAGACATCCTTATGTTCTCTTATCTCTGATACATAATTTCGCAGCTGCAGGCTACTCCCCTGACACGAGGGAGATCAGCCTTCGAGAGATGTATGACGCTTAGGGCTGCATCTGAAAATTTAAGATATAAACCTGAGGCTCATTTGTCCTAATACAATCTTAAAAGAGGAAATAAAGTTTATCTTGCCAGCTACACTTAAAAGCGGAGATATATGTGTCATTCTTAACTAATTTGGGTTATCAAAATATCTGAATATAATTCTATTTAATATTTCTTAAATGATTTTTTATTTTTGTTCAGTTCTATGAAGCCACGTTTCATTCTCACCCAAATCACGAGTTTTGTTTCCAACACTTTTGCGCAAAATGGTAATAGACCACAGAAAAATGTCCAAAGACCCACATATCAGGGAGTTTTCCAGGCAGGTCACAGAGTGGACAAGTGTGTGTATTCCATGCATTGCGGGGCACTGTCTGGGAACTTTCAGGAATTCAGGGTCCTTTTATCAGTTTGCTTTCACAGTGGGTGTGCTGAACAACTAGTCTTCCCTGGACTATTCAGGTAAGGTTGGTTACTAGAAGGTATTAAAACCACCATTGCCAAAAGGTGTATTTATCTAATTTCATAAAATAAGTCTTGGAACTTTTCAGAAATCCATATTAATTTTACCAAATTATATTTAAGATGGGAGATAAATACCGATTAATAATCCTGATTTTCCTCTAAGGTGTTTTGCTGTTGTTGCTGTTTCCTCATAGAAATTTTGTAATAATAAATTAAATTACAGTCTCCCAAGCAAGGCGGTTGAGCTGCACGTTAGCTTCCATTGTGTCTCATGATAGGGAAGTTTTCTGAAGGGGTTGTTGGGGCTCACGGAAATGCCTAGGACCATTAAGGCAGCAAGCTTTGGGGCACCACCTTCATTGCATCTTGCTTGGCACCAGAATCTCGACAGCAAGTATTGGTCTGAATCCATCTGATCTGGATATGTTTATAAAATGACTTCTAGGGAGATTTTACATTTTGGTTTTATTAAGACAACAAAGGATAAAAAGAAAATGAATTTAATCTATGAAATAGGGAATTATATGCTCTTTACAGACAATACATAGCAATGTATTGCAAATTGTATTCTAAAATGAAAATTACTCAGTGATGCTTATTGAAAACAGGTTTGTTGATTTTAATGAGTTAAGGAAACACTGGGTTAAAGTTGTCTTTCTCTTTATAGCTAGACTCTTGAGTCCTTTAACATGCTAATATCAACACTGAAGCCCAAGCAGACTGAAAAAAAAAATGTGTGTGTGTGTGTGTGTGTGTGTGTAGTAAATCTTAGCACTATATACACATCCACATCACTCTGTCAAACATTAGGTGAACCTACTGTGCAGTTAATTTAAACCAATATAAATAACAATGGGTAACATACTGTGGGATTTTGATACTAACTTTGAATTCCTGTCACGATTATAAAATAATCAGGTGAAGTAAGGAGATACTTGTATTCTCTTTAGATTTGTTTCTCTTTCTTGCTTATTGGCGTGGATATGCAACATCTTTCTCATTCTTGCCTGCCTCACATTTGCTTTGTCCTTTAGCCGAGCCTCTGGTAGTCACTGCTGAGAATCCCTTATTGCCTAGTCTGTTACTGCTTCAAATTCAGATTTTTTTCAGTAGCGCTTTAATGATGACTTCTAAGGAGACTTTTGTTTTCTTCTGATTTACCCCGACAAATGCCTGTCACTAGTCACTTCAGAATGAACTCACTATTAGCATTTATTTCTGGAACTTTATTCTAGCTCTCTGTTCACATACCTTGAGCTGTATATTAAGAAAAATTTTCTCCAATGCCGGGGCCTGCTGGCAATGAGATAGTACCTGAGTCAGGGGGTGAGGATGAAGAAAACACAAGCAGACAAAGACAGACAAAGATGGGATCGGGAGGACCTCTCACTCAGAACCGAGCAGGCACCATGTTTATTGATCAGGCTATATTTATATTGATTTAGAAAGGTAACATGACGTCAATAATGGTTACTATGATCTTATACATTTAACATTTGGTTGGTAGAAACAAAAACAGGTAATCAAGAGATCAGTACATTTCTTAGAAACGAGAACAGAAACAAAATGGTAGCTATAAATATGATGACCATAAGACTGGAATCAATTTCTCAAAATGTCAAACTACAATTCTCTTAAATCTTTTCCCTAACTCTAACTTCCTTGTTCTACTTTCTACTAATGCTTAACTTTTAATAGAATAAGACCAGAAGAATAAGTACATCTATCATACAGTTAATTAATTCTGCTAACTCTCTTGAACTCTGTCCTAGCCTAGGTAGAAACTGGAAGAGAAACAACCCGTTGCTAACTTGAGAGACAATGGTCAGCGGGCCCAGCACAGGAATAAGGGAATTTTCCTGGAGCCAGGACATGTTTTCTGGCGGTAGCCCAGGGCAGCTCCTAGTTAGAACAGATCCTCTGGTATATTCGGGGCAGCACCATAAAGTGCAGACCCCTGACTAAGGAGTTATTCCCCCAAACCCAGGCATAAATGCCTGGTCCAATTACACCATGCTGAGCGGCTTCCCATACTCTAATTTTCAACTTATACTAAAAGCTATCTGCATAAACTTCCTAAATTAGACAATAAAAATAATTTGCTGCCTTTTGAAGCATCATGGAGGCGCTGATCCTTTCCTTGATACACAGTGATGTCTATTCTTAGTGTGCTGTGGAACACCCATATTACATTTGGCTTCCAACAACCATTGTTTTACTAGGACCTCGGGTCTTCGGGAAGATTCCTTCAAGTTTGTGTGAGTCTTGATGGGTAATAAGCCAGTGATAAACATGTTGTGTCTTAGCCTTCATCTGTTGTTTTTGGCCTTGTAATAGTAGGGTATGCATTGTGCAAAACAAGTTTCTCCTTGTCAGCTTTCTTTTTTCATAAATAAATTGAGTTTATTGGTACACTTTAGGAATACATTATGGGCATGTGTCTCATTGAGAATTTATATCTGTACATGATATATCTTGATTCTTGTTTTTGTCCCTTCCTCTGCTTACCTTCAATCCCCCCACCCTCTATGTGTTCCTGTTATTTATTTTTTACCATAATTTTTTTCTTCCCTTCTTTGCTTGTCCCTACTCCTTCCCAAGTTCTCCTTTCCTTTGAACATTTTCTGCCTATTTCATTTCTGTCATGCATTCTGGACCTCATTTACACCTTCAGTTTCTCATATTAGAGACATGATATGGTATTTATACATCTGTCTTATTTATTTCACTTATAAGTATAGTTTGAACCTTTATCCATTTAGCTATAAATGTCTCTAATTTATTCTTATATTTTATTAAAATTATATTACATTTTATTAAAAATATATCTTCTGGGGCCGGAGGGTTAGTTCAGTGGTTCTGGAGCCTGCCTCGCAAGCGCAAGGACCTGAGTTTGATCCCCGGTAACCACATAGAATGCTGGGTGTGGAGACACACCCACCAGCAATCAACACCGCATACCACAATGCCGGACGTGGTGGCTCACGCCTGTAATCCCAGCACTCGGGAGACAGGGACAGGAGGATTGCTGAGTTCGCAGCGGCTTGCCTGGGCACCATAGTGAGCTCAGGGCCAGCCTGAACTACAAAGCAAGACCCTGTCTCAAAAGCAAAAAAAAAAAAAAAAAAAAAAAAAAAAAAAAAAAAAATCTATATATCTATATATCTAGATATATCTAGATATATATCTTCTTTATCCAGCTTCTGGTTGATGGGCAGTTAATCTGTTCCCAAGATTTAGCTATTACAAACTGCTGCTATAAACATGGGTGCACATATGGTGCTGTGGTGTGAATCTTTTTTTTTTTTTTTGAGACAGGGTCTCGCTTTGTAGTTCAGGCTGGCTCTGAGCTCACTATGTAGCCTAGGCAAGCTTCGAATTCAGCAATCCTCCTGTCTGCCTCCTGAGTGCTGGGATTACAGGCGTGAGCCACCATGCCCAGCACTGTGGTATGTGGTATTGATTGTTGGTGGGCGTGAGTCTCCACGCCCAACATTATATGTCATTACTGGAGATCGAACTCAAAACCTTGCGCTTGTGAGGCAGGCACTGGAACCATTGACCTAACCCTCCAGCCCTGTGGTGTGAATCTTTTAATTCTTTTGTGAATGTGCCTTGCAGGAGAATAGCAAGGTCATATGGACTTCCAATCCTAGTTTTTTGAGGAATCTCTGTGCTGATTTCCACAGCGGTTGCACCAGTCTACATTCCTACAAACAGTGGAGAAGGGTTCCTTTCTCTCCACAGCTTCACCAATATTTGTTGTCGGTTGATTTATTGATAGCACCCTTTCTTTCAGGAGTGAGATGGAAATTCAGTGTTGTTTTCATCTGTGTCTTTGAAATGACCAATGAAGTTGAACATATTTTCATGTTTATTTGCTGTTTTTATTTTTTCATCTGAAATATGTTTGTTCACTTCAGATACCCATTTTTGAATTGAGTTTTTAAATTTGAGGGGTTTGATTTTTTTAAAGTTCTTCTTCCTGTGCAGAAGCTTTTAATAAGATGAGATCCCAGTTGTTGATTCTTTGTGCTAGTCTCATGCTGCTGAGGTTTTGTTCACAAGTATTTTCTTATGCCAGTGTCTCCAAGAGTTCTACCTACTCTATCTTCCAGCACGTTTAGGTTTTCTGTTTTAATATACAGATCTTTAAATGACTTCAGTTCAGTTTAGTGTATGGTGAACATTGTAGGTCTAGTTTTAGTCTTTGGCAAGTTGAAACCCAGTTTCTCCAGCACCATTTATTAAAGAGGTTTTCTGTCTTCACTGATGGTTTTTGGCTCCTTTGTCAAAGATAAAGTAGATTAGTATATCTGGAGTTGTTTCTTCATCTTCTATTCTATTCCATTGATACTCAGGTCTGTTACTTTGCCAGGACCATGCTGGTTTTTTTTTTTTTTTAATCACAGTGGCTTTGTAGTATAGTTAAGTTGGAGATTGTGAAATACCCTGCCATGTCTTTTTGCCTAGAATTACTTTTGCTCTTTTGATTCTAGATGAATTTTTGGATTATTTTTTTCTTATCCAGTGAGATATACTGTTGGAATTTCAAATGGGATCACAGTGAATCTGTGTAGCAGTTTTGGGAGTATGACCCAGGAATGAGGGATGTCTTTCCATTTTCTGATTGCCTCTTTAATCTCCTTTTTCAGAATGCTTTAGTTTTCAGAGTACAGGTCTTTCCTTTGTTAGATTCTTAGTTTATTTTTTGAATGCTTTTGTGAAAAGAATTATTTCCACAGCTTCTCTCTCAGTGCATATGTTTTTCTTTTTTTTTTTTTTTTGGTATAGGAAGGCTATTGATTTTTGAGTGTTTACCTTGTATCCAGCTACTCAATGGAATCTGGTGATTAAATCTAGAAGTCTTTGGCTGTGTTTTTGGGACTTTTAGTATAGTGTATCATGTCATCAGCAAGTAGTGTCAGCTTAACTTCTTCTCTTCCTATTTTTTATTCCTTTTATTTCTTTCTGTTGTCTAATTGTTGTGGCTGTTTCCAGAACTATACTGAACAGGTGTAGTAATAGTGAACATCCTCATCCCATTCCTGATCTTAGCATGAAAGATTTCAGTTTTTGATCATTTATTATAAATCTGACTGTTGGATTTTCTTAATAGCTTTTATCAGGTTGAGATAAAGACGTTTATTCCAATTTTCTTTAGGGTTTTAATAATGAATGGGTGTTGGATTTTTATTGACTGTTTTTTTCTGCATCTATTGAAATGATCATAAGGTTTTTGTCCTTGAGTCTGTTAATATAGTGTAGTCCATATGGATTTATGTATATTGTATTGCCCCTGCATCATTGGAATATAACCAATTTGGTTAGGATGTATGATCTTGATGATCTTTTGTATTCTGTTGGCTGGTTCTCAGTGAAGAGTTTTGCATCTATATTCATTAGGGAGATTGCCCTGTACTTATCTTTCTTGGGTGGGTTTTCTCTGCTTTTGTAATCAAGGTTATGGTTGCTGCAAGGAATGAATTTGGGGGTACTGCTTCCCTTTTGATTTCATTAAAGAATTTGAGAAGTGGTGGCATTAGCTTTTCCCTAAATTCCTTATATAATTCAGGAACAAAGACATTAGGACCAAGACTTTCCTTTGTTGGTAGGTTTTTAAGTATATTTTTAGTTTCACTGATTGATATTGGGGTGTCTAGCATTTTCATATCTTCTTCATTCAGCTTTTATAGTTCTTATGTGTGTAATAAGCTATCCATTGTTTCTATTTTCTTTTTTATTGGAGTACAGGTTTTCAAAGTAGGTGTTGGTTATTCTTTGGATTTCTGCTGGATCTTTTGAGGTTTCCCCTTTTCGTTCCTAATTGCATGGATTTGAGCCTTTTCCCTCCTATGTTGGTAAAATTAGCTAAGGAGATTTTGTTTATTCTTTCAAATAGCCAAATTTTTGAATTTTTGAGTTTTTTGTATTGTTTTTTAGTCTCTACTGCATTAATTTTTTAAAAAAAGATATCTTAGTTAAATAGATTAATTTTTTTCCTTTATTGAGTTTATTTGTACATTTTAGATATACATTATGGTTGCGTTCACCATTGAGAATTTGTACCTATATATGATGTATCTTGATTCTCAATTTTTTCCATTCCTCTGCCTTGCCTATAACCCTGAGCTCCCCTATATACCTAAGCTTTGTTTCCAGTTTTTTGCTTTTTCCATCAAATTTTTTATTTTCCTTCTTTACTACCTCTGCTTTCCTTTTCCCCTCTGAACATTTTCTTCCTATTTCACAATATCTGTCATACATTCTGACCTCATTTACACCTTGAGTTTCTCATATTCATTGGATTAATTTCTTCTTTGATCCTTATAATTTTCTCCCTGTATAAGCTTTGCATTTGTCTTGCTCTTTTTTTTTTTCTAGGAGCTTGAAGTACAGTATTAGGTTGTTTATTTGAGTTCATTCTGTTCTGGTATGCTCATTCACAACTATTAATTCCCCTCACAGAATTGCTTTAATGGTGTCCCATAGATTCCTGTATGTTGTACTTTGTCCTTTAATTGTAGAAATGGTCTAATTTCTTCTGTGACCCATTGGTCGTTAAGGAGAACGTTAGTTTCCATGTGTTTGTGAAGTTCTTCTGATTTCTTTTGCTATTGATCTTAAATTTCAAGGTTTGTCAGACTGTGGTCTGAAAGTATAAAGAGCATAACTACAATTCCTTTACATTTACTTAGACATATTTAATGAACTAGTATGTGGTCTGAGAAGAGCTGTGTATTCTGATTTTGTGGGGGTAAAATATTCTATAGACATCCATTAAGTCCATTTATTCAAGAGCTTGATTCAGTTCTAGTATTTCATTGTTGATATTTTTTGTCTAGTTGATCTATTTGTGACAGTGGACATTCCCTGTTACTACTATATTAGTGCTTATTTGGCTTTTCAAGTCCATTAGTATTTGTGTTATATAGTTGTGTGCACTAGCATTTAGTTCATATATATTTATGAATGTCATATCTTCCTCTTAGACCGTTCCCTGTACAAGGAGGTAGTGACCTTCTTTGTGTCTCTTTTATTTTTTCTCTTTATTAAGTTTATTGGTACATTTTAGGTATATATATTGATCACATTGAGAATTGGTACCTGTACATGATGGATCTTGTCATGTTTTTCCCCTTCCTCTCCCCTCTATATAACCCCTCTTTTTCTCTCTTAATTAGTTTTGGTTTGCAATCTACTTTGCCAATAAGATAGCTACTTCTGCATATTAGCAGTTTCCTGTCTCATGAAGAATTGTTTTCCATCTTTTTACTTTCAGTCTATGAATTTCTTTTTCAATTAACTGTGCACCTTGGATATAATATACTGTTGGATCTTGCTTCTTAATCAATTCTGCCAGTATATTTTTTATTAGTGAATCAAAACCATTAACATTGATGGTTATTACTGATATGTCTTGATTTATCCTTGTCATGATATTTTGCTATTGTTGGCTCTTTTATTATTATTATTTTAAAAATTTCTCCCCTTTTTATTTAATATCATTCCTTGCCTAATTGCTCGACTCTGTCAGAGTTGTGATCCTCACTGTCTTTTTCTACTGTATTGTTAAGAATTTTTTAGAGTGTTGGTTTGGTATTAATGAAGCTTCTCAAGGGTTTTTTTGTAATAAAAATTTCTTAATTTCCTATCAATTTTGAAAGATAGCTTTACAGAATACACCAGTGTAGGTTGGAGGTTTTAGGACTTGAAATACTTCACTCCAGAGTCTCCTTGAGGGTTTGTGTTGAAAAATCTGCTGTGATTCTGATCAATTTTCCTTTATATGTGATTTGTTTCATTTCTCTAAGTGTTTTCAGTATTTTGTTCTTCTGTTAGGTTTCTGTTATCTTGACTATTATATGCCTGGATAATTTTTTTTTATCATGGGTAGTTAGAGTCCTATATGCCTCACTCATTAATACATCAAAATCTTTTTCTCTTGCTTGGGAAATTTTCTGCCAGTACATCTGTGGACAGTTTTGTTTATTTTTAAATGTCATTTGCACTGTCTCCTGTTTCTTCATTAATGCTGATCAGTCTTGTTACTGTTCTTTGCATTATGTAGCAGCTGCTGGATTTATTTTTCATAGTCTTCTACTATTTTTAAGAACTCTTTCCTTTCCCGGTTACTAAATGCAATTCTGTCTTCTAGGTCTGAGATACTGTCTTCACATTTGTTATTTATACTGCATAAACTTTCAATGGAGTTTTTAATCTCTTGGATATCTTCTTGAATCTGTTCATTGGATTCCATTTGTTGTCTCTGCTGGGATTCTATCATGTTCCTGAAGTCCTCTATTTTTTAAAAATCTGTCTTTCACCATGGTCATTATTTCTGTTGTTATGTGAGAGATATCTCTGATTTCATATTTTCCAGATCCTCTTTTGTTGTCAGGTCAGGGAGTTCAGATGATTGAATTTCAAGCTGTTCCATTTCACTGCTCTGTAAATTTCTCTACAGTGATCTGGGATTCTGTGTTTGGGTCTTATTTAGGTGCTTTTCATTTTTACTTTTTATAGTTGTTGATATTTTTGGTTTAATTCCTGGGTTACTGCTTATAAAATGTTTATTGCAAGTATCTTTCTTGCCTATATATATAAAAAAATATATATTATATATATATATATATATATATATATATATATATATATATATATATATTTTAAGACAGGGTCTTGCTTTGTAGTTCAGGCTGGCTCTGAGCTCACTATGTAGCCCAGGCAAGCTTTGAACTCAGCAATGCTCCTGCCTCTGCCTCCCAAGTGCTGGGATTACAGGCATGAGCCACCATGCCCGACACTGTGGTATGTGGTATTGATTGCTGGTGGGGGTGAGTCTCCATGACTAGCATTGTATATGGATACCGGGGATTATACTCAGGACCTCGTGCTTGCAAGGCAGGCGCTGGAACCACTGAGCTAACCCTCCGCCCCTTGCCAATATTTAGAATCCTTCCTGGGTCATCTTCTTGTTATAATTGGTCCTTAGCCTTGAGCCTGTAATGGCCCATAGTCAGTCTCAGTTCTGGAACACCAGGAAAGATATTTAAACAGAACAATTATGTCACTAGCCACTGCATTCTGCTGGATCTTTATGGCAGAGACTTTCTTCACTCTTCCAGTGGGCTTCAGTTTTCATGGAGGATTCTTGATGAGGCCCTTTCTTTGTTGTTTACCATTGTTCTGTTTTCTAGAGCTCATCCTTAATTGTCCCAAGGGGATGTATCATATAGATATGGACCCCTGAGCAGCCAGGATATCTTGTTGCATCCTGGGTTGGAGTTTCTGGGCCTCCTCCCTGTACAAAGGTCACACAAAAACTGCTAGGTCCACTGATATGTGGAACTTAGAGCAAAGTTTCTGGGCCTCCTCCTTATACAATGGTCCTGCAAGAAGTCTGGGCTCACCACTGTGAGGAGAATGGGGCAGGATTGCCAGGATCTTGTGAATGTCCCCCTGAACTGCCAGCCCTACTCACTGCATGACAAACCAGGGCACAGATGCTGGGCCTCCTCCTTATCCAGCTTTCTATTTATAGGGCAGTCTACAAAGTAGAAGGAGGGAAATGGGACTTCCCTCTTTGTTGACCACTTGTTTCAAGTTCCTGTTCTCAAAGGCTCAGCAGTGGTGCTCATCTGTGTGGTAGCAGGGACTTCTAGTGTACCAATTTCTCACAGCACTTCCTTGACCAGCCTTCAGTGGGTCTGACAGAACATTCTGTCCTCAGAGGTCTGAGTCCTGACTTCCAGGTGTTCTCCTCCTTAGAGAGTAGGTATCTGGAAAGAGGATTTTTCTTGGCTTCTAGGTTCTGGTCATCTGACCCATTCTCTGGGCTCTGGTACCCTGAATGTCCAATGGTTTTTTAAAAAAAATTGAATTCTTTATTGTTACATTTTATATACAGTTTATAATCACACACAACATTGGGGAATTTGTACCAGTATGTGACACAGGTCAATTCTCATTTTTACCCACATCCTTACCCACCCCCACTCCCCACCCCGTATATGCATGCTCTTTTATTTTCTTTCAGAATTGTATTTATTCCTTCCCCTCATTACATTCCCACACCAAATTCCTTTTGGATATTTCCCATTCTACAAAAACTATCATATATTCTGGAGCTCCTTTACATCTACAGATGCTCACATCAAAGAAAAGATCCAGTATTTGCATATCTGTGATCTATTTATTTCACTTATTATTGTGTCTTCCAGGTGTATCAAGTTTTGCATAAATGAATGAATCTTGTCATTCTTTATGTCAGAGTACTATTCCATTTTATAAAAAAACCGTACATTGTCTTTATCCAGTCTCCAGTTGATGGGCATTTGGGCTGTTTCCAAGATTGGGCTATCACGAACTGAGCTGCTATGAACAAGGGTGTACATATGTCTCTCCAATGTGATTTTAAAAATTCCTTTGAGTATATTCCTAGCAGGGGGATAGCAGGGTCAAATGGGACCTCCAGTTCTAGTTTTCTGAGGAATCTCCACACAGATCTCCACAATGGTTTCATGAGTCTACAATCCCACCAACAGTGGAGAAGTTTTCTTTTTCCCCCACAGCCTCACCAGCATTTATTGTTGGTTGATTTTGCAATAGCAGCCATTCTTTGTGGAATGAGATGAAATCTCAGTGTTGTTTTCATTTGTATCTCTCGAATGACCAGTGATGTTGAACATTTCTTCATATGCTTCTTGGCTGCTTTGACTTCTGCCTCTGAGAAGTGTCTTTTCATTTCAGATGCCCATTTTTGAATTGGGTCTTTAAACTTGGGGGACTGATTTGTTTACATTCTTTATATATTGTAGATAATAGCCCTTTGTCTGACAAACAGCTAGTAAAGATTTTTCCCATGTTGTTGGTTGTCCTTTAGCAGTGCCAGTGATTTCTTTTGCTGTACAGAAACTTTCTAGTAGGATGAGATCCCATTTGTTGACTCTTTCTGCTATTTCTTGTACTATAGAGGTTTTATTCATAAAGTCTCTGGCTAAGCCAATGTCTCCAAGAGTTTTACCTAGCCTGTTTTCCAGCAAGTTCCAATGCTTTTTGTAATCACCTGAGTTTCATTAATATTGACATTCGATCATTCCTCCTTCCAGTTCCCTATATTAAAATCTGTCTAGCAAGTCTTCTTGTGGCTGGTGGACTGCTAATCCAGTATGTTCTAGTGCCTGCCTCCCCATGAAAGTTAGGTATTGTGGAGTCCAGATTGTTACTTTGTGACCCCAGTCCAGACAGTGTATGTCCACATGCTGAGCCAGGCCAACCAAATGATGTGTTGGGTCTCTGAATCCTGAGGAGTCTGACAGTAAATCATAGCTGGATCATATTCATCATGGTAAGCACCATTCATTGGCTTTACATTCTTCAGAAGGGGGTTTTTCCTGTTTTGGTGCCCTGTGGGGCTTCCTTTGACAACCCTTTTGGCCAAGTCAAGTTCCTCAGACTTTGTTGAAGCAGTCATTTCCCTGATGGTTTTCCAGAGAGGTACTATATCAGCTATATTTACAGTCATATGATTAGCTAAGGATTCTAAATTCCAAATATATTAAAATATATTGAAGGTGTAGTTCAGTGCCATTTTAACTGTACAAATTCTAACCAAGATATTTTCAATTAAAAAATTCTAGTCTTCTTATAAGATATCCTATCAAACAAGAAATCAGTTGACACAGGAGAAATGTGATTTGTATAATCCCTGCCCTAGTATTTTAAGGCCAGGGTCAGCAGGATAGATGAGGGCTGAGAGACAACTGAGTCCCTGGCATAACATTCACTAAGACACATGCAACTTTAAAGGCATTTCTCAAAGGAATTGTGCTGGTAAAAGGAGGTTGGTTTCAGGGAGCCAAAAGGAACATGAAAACTCTGGCAGACTAGGAATAATGAGGAGTGATCCCAAATTCCAAGTGTTGCCTCCAATGAGGTAGCACTAAAAGTTACCCACTGATCTATGGCCATACCACCCTGAATGTGGCCAATCTTGTCTGAAAGTGGCACTCTGGACTTCAGACTTTGAAGGAGTTCTTTTTTTTTCCCAAAGTTAGCAATAACAAACATTTCTTTACACAGCCTTCTAGCACCTTGTATTTCTTAGTACTTCATAGATCCTCAAAGCTAATTGAACATCTGCTCTCCAATTTTTATAGCAAGCATGTCTCTGTGAAAGGACACCCCCCATATTGAAAGGAGTTTTAGCATGCCCTTCAATGAATACAATTTCGTTATGAGTAAATGACACTAATGGGTTCTTTCAGCTGTCTCATGGAGTATAGAGTCTCCTCTTTCAGGCTTTAAATTGCATGTATGGGTTGCCACCCTTTCTCCACACAATATTTTCTATTTGAAATGGAAAATGTAGACTCCTATGGGAAGTTTAAGATGTGTATCAAAATTTACTTCCTATAGGTCAGGATTTAGCTCAGTTGTTCCAGCGTCTGCCTGGCAAGTGTAAGGTCCCAAGTTTGATCCGCTGTACCACACATCACAGTTCCCGACCAGTTTGGGCTACATAGTGAGTTCAGAGCTAGTATGAACTACAAAGCAAGACCCTATCTTAAGAAAAAAAAATTTACTTCCTATGGGTTAGAGTCATATGCGTCTCTAATTTTATTTAAAGAGTTGGAGACAATGTAACTTTGGGTTCATTTTTAGTTCAGTTGTCCTGAAATTTTCTTGTGAAAAAATAATTGCCCAAAGAGCTTATTAACTATACATTCCTGGGCTTTAATATAGAGATTGCAGTTTGTGAGGAGAGGAGCTCAGGAGTTTACATGTGTAACATGCGTTCCAGTGATTTCCCATGCTAGTGTTTTAAGTAGCAGGTGAGCTCATCGCTGGGCATGGTTTGTGTGGTATTAGAGAACTTCTGTGACATTCCCACATGTAATGCTATGAACGTGGCTGTTGGTAAAGCTTGTTCTTTGCTGCTGTTGCTTCTCCTGATGCTTCTGAATAGTGAATGCCTAAAGTTTGGCAAGAATATTCACAGATGAGGAATAGTGATATATGGGTTGAATTCCAATACAGTTGGTCACACTGAATAGGTGTCAGAGTGAGAAAATTGTTTTTAACTTTAAAACTTTCCTCAAAAGATCACATTTTCTTTTATCTCATTATGCATAGACACTGCAACCCAGTGAGTTGTTTATAATTTGCTCCAACTCATACAGAAAAAAGCCAGTGCCTCATTCCTTTTTGTGTCCACCATACTGTGAGATTGGCATGCCACTCTTAATTTCAAGTTTTTATCGTGACCAAAGTCACTATGTTAGTTTAGTTTACTGCAGGCATTTTAGACAGCAAGGATAAAAAAGTAATATAATCATGAGCTTAGAAAAAAGTAAAATGCCAGTATTCCACCAAATAGATTAGTAATTATACTAGCAGAAATAAAGGACAGACATGGCTTCAGGGGGTCCTTTTGATCTGTTCTTCTTGGTGGAAAAAAACTTAATGTGTTCATACAGGATCTCAGCGACTTCTAGAAACTGCTTTTGTCACTGAAATACAGAGCAACCACAGAGTAACAAGAATCAGACAATTTTGTTCTTGTAGTAGCTGTTTCATGTCATTTACAAATTCAGACCATTGAAACTGTCAAAGTAATTTAGTGACAGAGTGGACAGTTTCAAATTCCAGTGTTCCTTCCTTTTAGGAACTAGCACCATAACCCCCCAAAAATATGTTTTAAAAAATATCCATGGTATTTATTTTCCAATGTAAATTTTGTGATATATGCATCTCATTATAATAGCTTATATTTGTAGTTACTAAGAAGTGTTTCTTGTCTCACTGGAACGTTTAATATACCTCTTAAAGCACATCACCAACTTCATTCTCATTCTGTCCTTGCTGTCTCCTGAGAAAAAAGCAACGTTAGTTTCATTTTTAGTGTTCATCATATTTTGTACACTATTTACTTAACCGCATAAGAGCATTTTGAGTTATTTCATATCAAATTAGAAATTGTCTTTGGACAATATTTATTGACTATTTATTATCTAGTCAGAAAAAAACTGAAGAATCTAATTCATTAGAAAGACAGGCTAAGTCCTCAAAGGTAGGTGTTCTATGCTGTAGTTTCTTGCTGTCCCGACTGCTGACTCTGCAGACTTTGTGTGCCTTTGGTGTTTGTCATGAGTTTTCATACAGCCAGCATCTCCCTGCACATCTGAATCTGCCACAGAAAACCAAATATTGGAAGGTGGAGGCTGTGTCCACTCCCTGTTCTCTGAGGGCAGAGATGAGAGGGCTGCCTCTCAGAGGGTGAGGAGGATAATGGGAACTGGCAGGGCGGGCACTGATCACAGCATCAGACACAATCTGCTCTAGTTCTGGCTCTGCTGACTACTAACACTGGCTGTACTGAACCTTACTTTTTTCTCATCAAGAAAATGAGAATAGTCTTCTCCCAACACACTCATTGGATAAGTCAAGTGTATTTGTAAAACCAGTTGTACATGCTTGCAATCCAACACTTTGGGAGGCTGAGGCAGGAGGATCACATGTTTGAGCCCAGCCTGGGCACCTTAGGGACTTAGTGAGGTTCTTTCTCAAATTAAAAAAAGAAATTAAAAAGACTGGGTATAGTTTAGTGTGAAGGCCCTGGGTTAATCCTTTGTATTGTCAAAATGGAAAACATAACAAAAAAGTACAATCATAGAAAAGACCATACTTTGTAAGTCAGCATCTGCTTAACACACACACACACACACACACACACACACACACACACACACACACACACACTATGAGAGGTGACATAGTATAGTTAGTGGAAAGGAAGTGAATAGACTGGAATCAGAAGGTCTGCTCTGATACTAGCTTGACCACACACTCATTTTGCTTCTATGTGAGAATTATTGATTTTTGCTGACCTTCATTTCCTTCATTCCTAGGCTAGAAGGATATTGGTACTTTGCATACTTATTCAACTAAATTTACTTATGAAATAAAAGTTTA
>PVIC010004780.1:14084-60946 GCA_004025085.1 Thryonomys swinderianus | reverse complement strand
GGGTCTCGCTTTGTAGTTCAGGCTGGCCCTGAGCTCACTATGGTGCCCAGGCAAGCCGCCGCGAACTCAGCAATCCTCCTGTCTCTGCCTCCCGAGTGCTGGGATTACAGGCATGAGCCACCATGTCCGGCATTGTGGTATGCGGTGTTGATTGCTGGTGGGCGTGTCTCCACACCCAGCATTATATGTGGTTACTGGGAATCGAACTCAGGACCTTGCGCTTGCGAGGCAGGCGCCAGAACCACTGAGCTAACCCTCCGGCCCCGAGGACAAAATTTTGACTGTGACCTATAAGAAGGGGCATCTGTTCGAGGTTTTGATCCCAGGACACAGAGGTGAATAATGAAAGCATGTTGCCTCTTTCATTGATCAGAAGGGGGCGGTCACAGGTCGGTGAGGTCCTGGGTTGATAGTGATCTTCCTGATCCGAAGTCAAGGAAGTAAAAGAAGACATCCTAGAGAGATGTAGCTAAGGGAGACTTAACAGAATTTGGTGGCTTAACTGGTGTGCCAAAGGATGGGCCTTAGGACAAGCATGAAGAATACACGTCATTTTTAGAGTTTTTAGTCTGCTCGACCAAGAGTAACACAGAAAAAAGGAAGTCACAAGCATTCCCAGTTTCAAGGAAGAAGATGAGTTTCTCGGGGGCCTGTCAAGTGCGGGTGGAAATCCCCTGCTGCAATCATGGAAGTGAGTTTCCAAGAGAGTGTGAGGTGACCATAGCGATGGGGGCATCATTCAGAGACACTCTGTAACTGATAAAGCCTCAAGGACCAAAATCTAGTACAGAGACACAAGACTGAAGCATGAAGGCTGGAGATTTAGTTCAGTGGTTCTGGCGCCTGCCTAGCAAGCGCAAGGGCCCTGGTTTGATCCCCATTAACCACATGCCACAATTCAGAGTGTGGTGACTCATGCCCACCAGCAATCAATACCACATACCATGATGCTGAGCGTGGTGGCCCATACCTGTAATCCCAGCACTCGGGAGGCAGAGGCAGGAGGATGGCTGTGGGTTCGAGGCTTGCCTGTGCTAAATAGTGAGCTCAGATTCAGCCTAAACTACAAAGCGAGATGCTGTTTAAAAAAAAAAAAAAAAGATTGAACCATGAGTGTCAGGAAAGAAAGTGAAGTTTGGATCAATGGCAGAAGGCAAGGGTGGAATCCGTGTGAGGTTCAGTTTATAATGGGCCTTCTGCTCCATGGCAAGGAACTTGGCTTTTCTTTAGGGAACACTAGCAGCTACTGAAGGTTTTATGGAGTGACATGGCCATATTTGTGTTTTAGGGAGATATTTATTATTGGTATTGTGTATAATAATAATGATAACAACACCACCTTGCATTTTTATACCAACTCTCTGCCTCTAGTTATTTTTCTGGGACCAAAGACTGAGAGATAGCCCGGTGGTAGAATGGCTGCTTAAATATCTTTATCCAAAGGATTTCATGATCTGAAGGAAGAGACAGACCTGTCAGTCCCACCTGCAACAGGGCCCCAGGTGAACGGTTATGGTGTCCCCGATTAGAGAGGGAGGGGGCAGTACTGAGGCGGTTTAGAAAGTAGATGCATTGCCCCGTGTTGGGGACACACTAGCTAGTCAGGAGCCTTAAGAGGAGCAGTTGGTTCACTTGTGAGATCCAGTCTCAAAACAAAATGAAAAGGGTTGGGGATCTAGCTCCGAGGCAGAAGTCTTGCCTAGCCTATCTGAAGCCTTGGGTTCAAGCCCCGGTCCCCCTTACAAGATGCACTCATACATTAGGGAGACGAGGTAAGGAAAAGTGACGGGTCAGGATGGCCACTACGTTCCTGGTGGGGAGAGAGTGGTCTCTCCACTGTGGTGAGACGGCAATGGAGGACTCTGTGAGCAGGACTCAGTGTGTTGAGTTTGACACAGTGGGCTGGAGACACTCAATATACAATAAATGCTAATGACTCTGTGAGTCCTTGATGCTCTTTGGTTTCCTTCTGTGGTGATCTTCGTTTTATTGGGTAGAAGTTCCAGAACTTCCAAATCCTCTGCATGTTGGAGCAGTGGGATTGGAGAGCAGGAGTTTGAAGAACTGAGAGATAGTTTCTAGTACATCGGTCTGGTTTCCATTGTTTTTCTCTCTTTTCTGAGTAAAGTTCTAAAAGCAAACCCCACACTTGCTAACATTTTCCTATGTTAGGAAGGAAACCCCTCCTAATACGGTTCCTACCTTGTTCCTGCGTCTGAAGCCACTCTCACACATCACCAGTGCTGTGTCACTGCCACACCCAGTGCCTCCTTTGTGCGTCTGTGACACCTGTTACAACTCCCTCCTTGACACTGGGTCCTTCTCTGGCTTTTGGAACATCCCACTCTCCTGTCTCCTTTCTGCTGTCTGGTGGGTTCCCTCTTGCTCTTCGCGGGTCCTTCTCTTCCCACCCTTGAGGTGCACTTGCTCTCTCGTGCCAGGCTGCCTTTCCCTGTGCAAAGTTTTTGCGTGGAGCGTCTTCGCTCCCATGACTTCATCCACCTATCCCTGGCGGCACCTACCTCCTTCTCTGTCCAGCTCTGACCTCTTTCCCCTCCCCCCAGTTCTGAACTCAACATCTCTTCTTCCCCTCATTTGCTTCACCATGTTGCCATGTACCCTGGGCTTCTCTGAATGATCACTCATGATCTCTCAGTTCCCCTGATCGCTAGATTTCAGAAACCGGTGTGATTTCTGAAGCCCCTTTCTTTGACCCCTCCTGTCGAGTGGGTCCCTATCTGTCTGTCTTGACTTTTGTGTACTGCAATCGTTTTTCTCTGTTCCACCTTTCACTGACACCACGCGGGTTTGGGCCCTCATCTCTTCAAGCCAACGTTAACTGCAGACACTTTCTATTTTACCTACTTGCTGATTGCTTTTCCTTGATTCAAACCAGCTCGCTCATCTCAGATGAACCTTCCTCATGGTGCGTCTTCTCTCTCCCCTGTTCAAGAACTTTCAGTTGCTGCTGAAACTCTGGGCGGTCATGTGACGGTTTCCTATTTACTTTCAGTGCCCCACCCAGCCAAAAAAAAAAAAAGCTATGCTTTTGGTGCCCGACCTTTAGCTCACTCCTTTCCTCTTCCCCAAACAGGGGTTTTTGAAAGGTATTTTATCCACCTGGGCTTCTACAGGTTAAACTAAACTAGAATTTCTAGGTTTTTCCCTTTTGTGCTTGGGTTTATACCAGTTCGATATGGTAACGCTGATTATTGGTTAGTAATTAAATGTCCACGAGGAACAAACATGAGGAGATAATTATTTTCTCTTTTAATAAATGCCAAGAGAGAAGGTCGTGGATTAAAACAAAACAAAACAAAACAAAACAAAAAAACCAAAACAACACAAAACCTCTCAAGACACAAATTCAGGTCATGAAAGAAGCCCGTGGGGAGGAAAAGGTTCAGAACCACCATTCTGTACTCTGGGCACCAGTCCTGTGGTGAGGCAGACTTGTATTTTCTTGTCCCCCTCCCCCGCCGGAAGTACCCTCCCACTGCCCCCCAGTGCTTGAGTGCTCTGCCTCTCCGGGACGCCCGGCGGAGTCACTCCCTCCTCCCCGCTGTGCCGGGAGCCCTGGGGGGGGGGGCCTCTCCCTAGGGAGCCTTCGCTCTCCCACGCTTCGTCCCAGCTCCTCCCTTAGCCTCGCCGCTGCAGGTGGAGATGACGACCCGCGCGTTTCGCACACAGCTCCCCACCGGCTGCTTAGGGAACCGTGAAGAATAGGGAGACTGTGCTGGACACAGGAGCCCAGTCCAGTCCGCCCCCGTCTCCGCCCGGTGGACCCGTCCTGAATTCGTTTCCAGCTCATTAACTCGCCCCCGCCCCGCCCTCGCGGCTCCGGCTCTCGCTCCTGGTCTCTGACCCCTCCGCCTCGCTTTTCCTCCTTCTCTCCTCCCCTGTCATCTTGCCGGCTCGGTCTCTATCGCTCCGCGCATCGTCTCTCCATCTCTTTCTCCCGGACCTTCTGGGTCTCCGCCTTTGGGTGTCTCTGCGCCTCCATCTGTCTGGGTCTCCGCTTCCTCGGGCCCCCTCGCCCCGCCCCCTGCTCAAGCCCGTCCAATCCCGGCCTCCCGGCCTGGCGCTCCACTCTCCCATTGGTCCGGCCGGAGCCCCCCGCCCCCGCAGCCCGGCCCCCTGCGGGCCCCTCCATTCACACAAAGTTTGGCTCCTGCGCCGCAGAGGGAGGGGGCGGCCCGGCCCAGTTCTGGCCCCCGCCGGCCCGACCCCGTCCCCATCCCCCTGACAAGCCCTTATCTGATCCCGGCTCCGGGCCTTAAGAGTCCTGGCCTTGGCCGCCGCGCGGCTCTGCTCCTCACTCAGGCCCTCCCCGTCCGTCATCCGTCCCGCTGGCCCTTCCGAGGGGCCGCTCGACCTCGGAGCCAAGGTAAGACCCTGGTGGGGCCTGTCCACTTGACTGTCCTTGTCCGTGCCCTGGCTGGCCTCGGGGCTTCATCCTGTGCCCTTCTTCCGCCTTGGGCCGTCCCAAACAGATCCTGTTAGGAAGGGATCCCACGAGGGGTACTCTACCCAGGGGGTCCCCTCGCCTCTTTAAGGAAGGGGCTTTCTGATGCCCCTCCCACTGGCACACCTGCTGTCCCAGGTCCTGGAGGGAGCACCGCGTAGACAGCGCCCCCCTCCCCCCAAGAGGGACAGGTCACTTCTCTGGTCAGCTCCCCATCCCCGCCACAGTGACGCTCCTACCATGACACCTGGGAAGATGATCACGGCTTGGACCAGGGAGGTGCGGCCGTCTGGTATGTCTTGGTCACTGCTCGGCCTCCTCAGACATGGCTTTCACGTCAAGACACCTATTGCCTCCCTGTTACCTCCCGGCCCACCCCCGCGGTCTCATGGGGGGCGTCCCAGGAGAAAAGGAGCGGGGTTGCTTCTTCCAGAGTACAATGGCGGCCTGAGACCCATAAGTTCACCCTCTGAACGAGCCGCTTTCCCGCTCTGTCCCTTCCCCCAGCCCGCCTCCAGGACCCAGCAAGGCGACCTGAGTTAGAGGAGACTGAAGGCTGCAGGGTGCCAGTTAGAGGAGGACGACCCAGGACGGATGGGAGGAAGGAGCTGGCACCAAGTAGCACTGGGCCTTTGCTCTCTTGAGGTTTTATCCAAATAAATGAAGTCCCCCAGGCAGGTGGTGGTAGATGGGGACCCGCGGGTGGTGGAAAGACCACTACAAGTTCGGATCCAAAGAGAAGCTTGAGCTTAAAACCTCACCGGTCTGCTTATCAATGCCCTGGCCCAGGCATTTGAATTTTTTCTTCCCCTTGGCACTGCTCTAGGCATCTGGGTGGGACAGAGATGACCACGGAAGATTTGATGCGTCCTGCTCAGGGGTGTTGAGAAGGAAGGGCAGAGAGTGGGTGTTCAGGAGAGGCTGGCAGCCACCACCAGGTTCGCTGTAGTTTCAGCCTCAACTTTGCTCGCTGATCTCCAAGGATTTGTGAACATGTTCCTGGCATGCTGGTGGGCACCTCCCTGTGCCAAGGGTAGGCCTGTTCATTCCTGACGGTGTCGACTGTGCAGGGGGCACCAAGTCTAGGAGGAGCCAGGCATCTTGGCTCGTGGCTGGTCTTTCAGGCAGGAGGATAGGGGCCATGGGGAGAAGGAAGCATCATGCCGGGGAGAGGGTCCACGCTGCACTCCTGAGGCAACAGACATGGCCCAGGCGGTGCCAACTCCACCCTCACCCGTCCTTCGGTGGTAGTGGTGGGGGAGGGAGGAAAAGGGGGGGGGTTGGTGGGTGATCTGGGCCAGTCCAGCCTCCCAAAGCCCTTGCCAACCTGGGCCCTGAAAGGAGCTGCTGTTTTCTAAACCATCTCACCCCCCCACACACACCCTGGGCCCAGAGCAGCCAAGTTGTCTCAGTGGATATCAAATGGCAATGACTCCACTGCCCGCTGGGGTGGAGGTGGGCGTGGCAGGGGTGCCCGCTCGTGGTCCCATTCCTTCCGCCGCTCTAATGCCACATGCCATTGCTGCCCCCTACCTGATGGGAGGAAGTTTCGTGCCCCACATCCAGTCAGTGGGTGTGTATGTTTGCATCTAGGGATTAGCAGCCAGCCCACTGGCATCCCCATGCCCTCCAGGCAGTCCCCACCTGTGCCACTTGGCATGAGCTCATTTTCAGCTCCAGCACTGTTGTCTTGGGTTAGAAGGAAGTGACAGGCGGGAGACTCAGGGGCTTGCTTTCCTGTCCTTCCTAGGGACAGGGAGGCTGGCATGCTTGGAACCAGGTGGGCTCAGACTGGCAGTTCTCTGGACTCATCCTGAGGTTGTGGGCTAAAGGCTTAGGACTTTCGGGGTAGATCAGGCCAAGAGACCCATTTCTCAATGGAGATTCTTGAACCTTTTGGCAAAATCCCTGGCTTCTGTATAAGAGACGTAGAGATACACCGAGGCCCCTACCACGGGTGGAGAGGGAGAGACACTGGGTGATGGAGCCTCTACATTTTCTGCCAAAGGTTATTTAAGACAGAAGAAAAAAAAAAACAAAAAACACCTTGATCCTCACCCACTCCATTCTCAGCCTAGATTCTTCTCTTGTCTGACTGGTTGGTGCTACTGTCCACAGCGAGGCCAAGCTGTCCAGGACGCTGAGGAGGCCCAGAAAGGGGGGAGGGGGAGGGGAGAACACAAGGTGCATCACTGAGCTAAACCTGCAGGGAGACTGGAGGGAAAGGGGAGGTTGCAATCCAAATGTTTTAGCGCCCGGCAAAGGGTGGTTGGCTGGGGCAGCTCCCAGGCCTGTCACCTCCGACTCTCCCACAGGGTCAGTTCCATGCTTTGGTTCCTTCATCTGGATTTAGTCTCCACATTGCCATCATGTTGCCAGTAAATCATGTTTTTACTACTTGTTGGTCACACGGGGCTCCTCATCCTCACCATAGGGCTAATAATAGAATTACAAGAGTCAATATTTGCAAAGGGTTTAGAAGGTTTAGCAAGTAAGAAGTGCAGTTGTTAGCTAGCTGATGGGGTCCTCCCATCTCTCTTGTGGACAGAGCGCATCCTGGCTGGCTTCTCTTCCATCTTTCTCTCACCAGAACCTAGAATGGACAAAGAGAAAGGGATTATGGGAGAGGACGCCTGAGAAAGGGATTATGGGAGACACCCTCCTGTGGGTGTCTGTCAGCCCGGAGCCTAGATTTGAGCGGTGGGGAAGGGAGGAGCTGGCTGTGGAATGTGGGAGAGGAGTCATTGTCGAACCGTGTGGCCTGTAGGAAGAGGCTGGAGAAGTAGGAGCTTGGGTGGACTGAGTTTAGCACTTCTAGCCTCTAGAAAGACACGGGACCATATGGTCCTCTTGCAGCTCTTCCAGTGGCAGGAAGGGTTCTAGAAAAAGGGTTGAAGCTGGAAGGACACAGGTTAGATCTTAGGAAGCAAATCCCATTTGAAATGAAGATTGGAAAAGAAAAAGAGACTTCTTAGAATGGGGATAAAACAACCCAAAACAAACAATCTCCCAAATAACCTTCAAGTAAAAGGGCTTCAGTAGAGCTTCTCTGAGGAGTTATGGGACCCAGAGGTGTAGGGACAAGAGGTCTCCTGTGGGAGGCCGCTGCGACTCTACCTTTCTGCTCTGACAGACAACAGGTGCAGAGCTCAGTGGTAGAACTGGACTCCCGGGGCTTCAGTCTGGCTTTCCTACCTGGTGTCCACACAAGGCTCCTGGTCTTCACAATGGGGCTAACAATAGTTGTGAGAATTCGAAGAGTCAATATTTGCAGAGGCTTTAGAAGGCGAAGCCGGGATGGAGCGCAGTTGTTAGCAGGCTGTTGGGCCCTCCCGCCTCTCTGATCCCTTCATCTTCCTCGGCAACCGGACCTTGTCTCTTCCCTTCTGACGTGCCTTCTCTGAAATTCTGAGGGTCTGAGCCAGGTCTCGGTCCTTCATCTTTCTGGAGTTTGGGAGGGTGGACAAATTGTCAGAGTTTGAAGGGAGTTGAAGAGTTTCGCTTCGGCGGCCTGGTTGTCCCCAGGGGCTGTCTCCACACCCACAGCCTCTTCCTTCCAGGGTGTTAGCCAAGCAGACGCCCTTCTTCAGTCCAGACCTGGGAATGTGAGCGGGGCTGTTGAACACGCACAGGCAGCCTTTCCGTATCCTCAGCAAGCTCTGTCTTCGACAATGTCTGCTTCTGTCTATCCCCACATTGTCCCCTGGACTTTCTAGAAAGTTCTCTTTTTTCCTCTTTTTTTTTTTTGCTGTTTGAGACAGGGTCTCGCGTTGTAGTTCAGGCTGGCTCTGAGCTCACAATGGTACCCAGGCAAGCCGCCGCGAACTCAGCAATCCTCCTGTCTCTGCCTCCCAAGTGCTGGGATGACAGGAGTGAGCCACCAAGTCCGGCATTGTGGTATGCGGTGTTGATTGTTGGTGGATGTGTCTCCACGCCCAGCAGTATATGTGGTTACCGGGGATCGAACTCAGGTCCTTGCGCTTGCAAGGCAGGCGCCGGAACCACGGAGCTAACCCTCCGGCCCTCTTTTTGCCCTTTGCTTCTTCCTCTTCCTGCCCCAATTTGCCCCCACTTCCTCTTCAGGCACTGATCAGCCTGTGGATCCCACTAGCTTATTTTTTAAAAATTGAATTCTTTATTGGTACATTTTATATACACATTATGATCACATTCAACACTGAGAATTTGTATCAGTTTATGACATGACTTAATTGCCATTTTTTCCCATTCTCCTTACCACCCTACAACCCCCTGCACCCTTTATATACATATGCTTAGTTTCCTTTGTGACATCACATTTTTTCTTTTCCCTCATTACTTATCCCTACCCTTTTCCCTTTGAATATTTTCTATTTTGCAATATCTGTTATACATTCTAGAACTCATTTACATCTTCAGATTCTCATACCAGAGAGAAGATACGGTATTTACACATCTGTGACCTATTTATTTCACTTATGAGTATGTCCTCAAGGTACGTGCATTTGAGTATAAATGACTCACACTTGTCATTCTTTGTGGCAGAATAATACTCAATTTTATAAAAAACAAAAAACCAAAAATCACATCTTTATCTAGTCTCCAGTTGATGAGCATTTGGGTTGTTTCCAAGATTTAGCTATCACAAACTGAACTGCTATGAACATGGGTGCATGTATGTCACTGTGGCTGCCCCCTTGACTCCAGCTTCTCTTCCTTTGATTGTTTACCTTTGTTGTCACTAGAACTGCTGCCACAAAACCTCAGGGTTTTTTTTTTTTTTTTTTGAGACAGGGTCTCGCTTTGTAGTTCAGGCTGGCTCTGAGCTCACTATGTAGCCTAGGCAAGCTTCAAACTCAGCAGTCCTCCTGTCTCTGCCTCCCGAGTGCTGGGATGTCAGGCATGAGCCACCATGTCTGGCACTGTGGTATGTGGTACTGATTGCTGGTGGATGTGAGTCTCCACGCCCAGCATTGTATGTGGTTACCGGGATCAAAATCAGGGCCTTGTGCTTGGGAGCCAGGCATCGGAACAACTGAGCTAACCCTCCGGCCTTCGGGGTTTTTTGTTTGTTTGTTTTTTGTTTTTTGTTATTTCGAGACAGGGTATTACTTCCTAGTTTAGGCTGTCCCTGAGCTCACTATGTAGCCCAGGCAAGCCTCCAACTCAGCAACCCTCCTGCCTCTGCCTCCCAAGTGCTGGAATTACAGGCGTGAGCCACTACGCCTGGCATTGTAGTTTGTGGTACTGATTGCTGGTGGGCGTGAGTCACCATGCCCAGTATTACTGACTGTGGTTATTGGGGATCAAGCTCAGGACCTTGTGCTTGCTAGGCAGGCACCAGAACCACTGAGCTAAATCTCTGGCCCCAACCCTCGATTTTATCTTGCCCCTTCCTAGTCACAGTCTTCAGGACACTTTATGCTCCCCCACTTCCCTTGTCCCATCTCTTGGGACTGTGTCCTGGGAGCCATATCCAAGGACAATCTCTGAGCCCCTTATCCCGGCCCTTCCAAGTCCCTTCTTTCCTGTGAACCACCATCCTCTCTCTCCTTTTCTGCCATCTTGCTTTTCCCTTTGATCTGTGACTTTGTCCAGGATGCCCATGCATCCTTGGAGGAGACACCTCAATACCTTGGGGGCTCCTCTAGGGTAGCATCTGTGCCCCAAGAGTGAGGGACTCCCTGAAATAAGGATGTCTCTTCTTTTCCTGAAGTCCTTGTCACCCAGCAAAGAGCTTGGCTCCCAGGTTGCTGAGCGGCCAGTGGCTGATGAGACTCTGCGCAGGAAACCTTCCTGCTTGCTCCTTCTGGGGAGAGTTGTGACTGACTTTCGGCTTATGTGGGAATCTTGCAGTCAGGTGTACAGAAGACCCCACCAGTTCTTCAGGGGGCCTCAAGAGAAACTCCTCTCCTACTGACTGCTCATCCTGTCGCAAAGGCTTCACTCTAACACGACCAGACAGAGCCCCTCTGCCCTCGCCTGGGGGATCTGACTCCGTGCTGATGCTGGGCTTGTCGGCTGCTGTCCAGGGTAGAAACAGGGGGTACAGGTCAGAGTTCACTCTGGGACAGTCCATTGTCTTGGGCATACGTCTGAGCGGGAGGTGGGAGACACGCAGCTCTTCCCCAGTGGGCACAGGCCTGGGCTCTCAGCGGTATGCTCTCTGGGCTTGGCTGGGCCAGCTCTGCCTCGCTCTCCTTCCCAGCTACCAGGTCCAGGCACATGTCCTCTCCCTGTGCAGACCCGCTGGCCCATCCCGTGAGGAAAAGTCACGGGGAGATTCTGAGAAGAGCAGACCAGGGTCTGAGAGGAGCGAAGTAGTCAGACTTTTGACTTCAGGACTGCTCAAGACATAAAACTTAGCCAAGACTCGCAAGAGCTTTGTTTGTGTAGTTCATAGCTATTGACATTTGCTATGCTAAAACTGAGTGCTGTAGGGACTGACCAATCATTCTTTTTTTTTTTTTTTTTTCCTTTTTGAGACAGGGTCTCGCTTTGTAGTTCAGGCTGGCTCTGAGCTCACTATGTAGTCCAGGCAAACCTGGAACTCAGCAATCCTCCTGTCTCTGCCTCCCAAGTGCTGGGATTACAGGTGTGAGCCACCACGCACTGTGGTATGTGGTATTGATTGCCGGTGGGCGTGAGTCTCCATGCCCAGCATTGTATGTGGTTACCGGGATCGAACTCAGGACCTTGCGCTTGCGAGGCAGGCGCCGGAACCACTGAGCTAAATCTCCGGCCCCACAACCATCATTTTTATACTTACTCCCTTCCTCTACCTTTACAGGTCCTCAATTAGCCCATTTTCCAGATTAGTTACTACCCTGACATGTCTATATTGTGGAAAGAACGAGTTTTAAAGATAAATATCCAGGTTCAAATTTGAGCTTTCCTACTTCCAGCTGTTGACCTTAGGCAAACTAGTGAACTGTTACAATCCTTTACTGCTTCATCTAAAACAGGCATTAGCAATAACCTCCTGACAGCATGAAGTATTAACATCTACACTCATATTTAACACACTGCTCACACACAGTGAATTCCTAACTCAGTAAATATGAGTTCCATCTTCCTTGTCAACCTTCTTTTCTCTCTCTTTTTTTTTTTTTTTTTGAGATAGAGTCTTGCTTTGTAGTTCAGTCTGGCCCTGAGTTGACTATGTAGCCCAGGCAAGCCTTGAACTCAGCAATCCTCCTGTCTCTGCCTCTCGAGTGCTGGGATGACAGGCGTGAGCCACCACGCCCGGCACTGTGGTATGTGGCATTGATGGCTGGTGGGCACGAGTCTCCACGCCCAACATTGTATGTGGTCACCGGGGATCGAACTCAGGACCTTGTGCTTGCGAGGCAGGCGCTGGAACCACTGAGCTAACCCTCCAGCCCCAATCATTCATTGTTTAAAACTAGCAACCCAAACCCCATTGCCTGTTAATATGACTTTTTAAATAAAAATAGCCACAGTTTCTAGTGGGTGACATTGTCTTACATTTTCACAAATCTTTTTAATGTCTAGCTTAATAAAAAAAATGTTAGTTTCTTCTTTGTGCTTCTTCTTATGGGTACATTATATATACACATCACAATTACACTCCACATTGAGAATTTGTACCAGTATATGACATAACTTAATTCTCATCCCCCCTCACCCTACCTCCCCCCTGCCCCTATATACACAAGCAGTTTCCTTTTTTTTTTTTTAACCATCAATTTTTTTCTTTCTTCATTATTTACCCCTAAACCCCATTACTTCTTTGTGCTTCTGTATCAGCTGTCTACTAGCTTCTGGGGAACTCCACTGAACTCTTCAAGTACTGAAAGTGAAAAGTTAACAAATAATGTTAAGTTTGCATTATTAGGAAGATAGGTTTCACCTCATGTAACCCCCCAGAAGTGTTTCTGGGCTACATTTTGAGAAGTGCTGAAATAATGAAAGTGAAAACAGCAGATAATGCAATGTTCGCTTTCTAATAAAGAGAGGCTTCACTTGTGGTAACCTCTGAAAGGATTCCTGGCTAAACTGGGAGAACCGCTGGTTAGAGAACCTTTGATTTTCCAAGATCCGCAGAGCATTCTGATGCTCCTGGCTGGGAGGGGGACAGAATGGGAGTAGTGGTCGATGAATGTTGATTCTGGAGGCAAACTACCTACTTGGGCTTGAATCTTCTACCTGTCACTAACTATGTGACCTTGGACAAATCTCTCTCTGTGCTTCAGTCTTCTAGAAATAATATGGGGCTTTAAAAAGCACCTACTTAGCTAGGTGTGATGGTGAGTGCCTGTAATGCCAGCACTCTGGGAGGCTGAGGCAGGAGAATCCCATATCTGAACTAGCCCGGGCAATTTAGCAGGGCCCTGTCTGAAAAATAAACAATAAAAAGGGCTGGTGAGATGTAGGTCAGTGTGAAGACTCTGGGTTCATCCCTAGTACCACTAAAAAAAAAAAAAAAAAAGTCACCGATTTTTTAGAGTTGCTGATAATGAAGTAACATAACACTATAAAGGTGCTTAGCACAGTACTTGATAATGTGAACTCTTTTTTTTTTTTTTTTTGAGACAGGGTCTCACTTTGTAGTTCAGGCTGGCCCTGAGCTCACTATGTGGTCCAGGCAAGCCTCGAACTCAACAATCCTCCTGTCTCTGCCTCCCGAGTGCTGGGATGACAGGCATGAGCCACCACACCCGGCACTGTGGTATGTGGTATTGATGGCTGGTGAGCATGAGTCTCCACGCCCAGCACTGTATGTGGTTACTGGAGATCGAACTCAGGACCTTGCACTTGCGAGGCAGGCGCTGGAACCACTGAGCTAAATCTCCGGCCCGATAATGTGAACTCTTATCAAATTCAAAGTCTACTTGTTGGACTCACTGCTTATCACGCTAAAGCAGAAAGACATGGTGGGGGCCCTTCTGTGTTACAGAGGGGTCTTTTAGCATAGAAAGGGCAGATGACTTGTGCAAGGTCCCAGGGAAACTTAACAGGCTTGGTGGGCACTGGGACTGTGTGTGTATGTGTGTGCGCGCGTGCGTGCGTGTGTGTGTCCTGAGATGGGTGAGGAAGCAAACCTTACTCTCTCAGGAATCCCAGGTGAGCTACCAGGGGCCATGGAGAACAGCAAGTTATCCTGAGGGAAGCTAGCAGCGGCCTGAGAGCAACGGAAGAGGAAACAGAAAGCTGGAGAGACTTTTCTACCTTGCCTGGGACGTGCCCCAGCCTTCCCTTCTGGGGTGTCCCGGGACATCCGAGGCAGAGGGAGTCTGTCATGGGCAAGGTGGCAGGCAGGTGGTGCCCCTCCCGCGGAATGCCCTCCTCTCCTATCTCCCCCGACCCCAGGCCCCCGGGCCTTCTCCTCGTAGCCTTTCCCTGGTCTGTCTCTGCCTCGGGGCTGTGGGGCCGAGGCAGCCTTGGGAAAGGCAGCTGGTGCCTGGGCTGGAGAAGGGGCCTATGTGGACAAGAGCAGGGAGTGGGGAGAGACAGGTGCGCGCTGCGGAAAGCCGGCTCTGGCTCCTTGGCCCCTGGGCTGAATTCTCCTAGGCCGGGGGCTGCTCCTCAGTCAGGCTGGACTCCTGGGAAGAGCTCACGGGAGAGGGCTTCGTACTAACTGCCCTATTTGCTTCCTCTGGAGGGGCTTCCTCAGTGGAGGTCTTGTCAGAAGGTGGTACCTAAGGAAGCAGAGGCCCAAAGGCTCCCCTGGGAGCACAACTGTTCCTGAGTTTTAGAGCTCGCCTGGAAAGCTCGGCCACTCTGAGATTCAGCCTCGGGGCTTTGGGTTGAAACCCTTGTATCTGCTGCGACCACTCTCCTACCCTGAACAGAAGCGAGGCTGAGGTTCGGAGTGGTGGACCCCCACAGCGGCTCCCCCAGCCCTTTGTCCCCACGTCTTCCTCCCTTTAGAAGGTGTCCTCTGGTGAGGGGCGGGTTGGAGGGCCCTCGTCAATGTCCACCTTGGCTCCTGAGCAGTGCCCCCAGGAGAGCCCCCAGGGCCCAGAGCTCCTCAGTCTCAGCCCCGCCCCGCCCCCGTCTCTCCTGATGCCAACAGCCCCCCACTCCCGCCCCTGGGCTGTGGGACAGCAGAGGGCCGAGGGGCTGGCTCTGCATACTAATGTCCTCGCCCATTGTCAAAGCCCCTTTGTGCCAGAGAGCTCCATTGAGGCGGCTCTGGGGCGGGCACAATGGGGGCTCTGTCCCTGAGTTCCCCCAAACAGTCACCTGCTTTCAGAGCCTCCCCCACCGCCCCCCACCCGCCCCAGTGTCCAGAGGGCCAGAGAGCGTGGGGGAGTGGGCCCAGGGCCAGGCGACCGCCCCTCCCTTTGACAGGGCTGACTGTGGAGGGCAGGGAGGGGGCAGGCCGCGGATGGGGCTGGAATGCAGGTTCTGAGAGGCCCGAGTGGGGCAGGGGCACTCACAGCCTGCCCACGCCTCCTTCCAGTGCCCAGCCCCGTCCTCCGCCGGCACAGGGGCTTGAGCTCACACATGCGGGGCGCGGGCCTGCACTCATCTGCGCAGCTCCACACACGGTTCCCACCCCACGCCCGGGCAGACGTGCCAGGCTCGGCCCAGGACCGGGCGCGACCATGCTGCACGAGGCCCACCGCGTGCCTCCCCTCACCCCCGTTGCCACAGCCACCGCCGCGCCCGCCCATCCCCCTCCGCGCCCCCACTGCCCTCTGCTGCTCGGACACAGGTTAGAACAAGTTTGCACTTGTTGTGACCTCAAGAATGTGGCCCTGGGGCGTGAAATGTCCTGCTGGCTAGACCGTGCTGCTTACACGTTAACCACAGACGGACACAACGTCCGCGGAACTCAGAGAGCGGCACCGCGCCACGGAGAGAGTTAGGGGCCCAGGACCGCGGCCCAGAGCTGAGTCCAGCACTCTGCGGAGGTGCGGTGAAGGGCTGACTCCCGTCTTGACGCAGCGTGGGGCCGGGCGACCATCTTTTGCAGTCCCAGCCCCAAGGCAGAAGGATGCTTCTCCATTTCCCAGCCAGGCTCTGAGAAGTGACGTGCAGTATCTAGGTACCAGGCAGCAAGGTTTGGATTAGGATGGAGGGGGGTGTCTCTTGGCCAGGGATTTAGCTCAGTGGTTCCAGCGTCTGCCTGGCGAGTGCAAAGTCCTGAGTTCAATCTCCCGCATGCACCACATACTACAGTGCCAGGTGTGGTGGCTCATGCCTGTAATTCCAGCACTCGGGAGGCAGAGGCAGGAGGATTGCTGGGAGTTCAAATCTTGCCTGGGCAAGAGCTCAGGGCCAGCCTGAACTACAAAGTGAGACCCTGTCTCAAAACAACAACAGCAAAATAAAAACAAAACCACAAACAAACAAGAATAGGGGTCTCTGCCTCTAGTTTTACTTTTTTATTTTATTTTATTGTTTACTCGGATCCCTTACCCCAAAAGAGTTTTAAGAGGGCCAACATTTATCATTTACTCGCCTTCCCTGGGAGAGGGCGAGTGCATGGTGGCCAGTGATGGAAGAGAGGGGAGCCCCAGGTCCGTGCGTGCGCGAGCATCTCAGAGTTCCCTCCGACCCCTCTACTGCCTCCAGGCAGCGTGAGGACACCTCCTTCCATTTCCCGCCTTTCCCACCGATCCAACTCCTGCTGCTGACCCGAGTCGTCTTGGCCCGGCTTTAGAGCTGGAGACAGATCTCCACTGAGGACAAGTCCTTTGTGGTGACCAGCTCTGACCCGCCCGGCTCACGTCCTGGGCCTGGGCAGGGATCTGACGTGGGGTGTCTGTGTTCTTCTGGCTGGTCTGATTTGGAAATCTTCTAGCAGCCCGGAGCAGGTGCCCTCCGAGGGGAAGAAAGCAGAGCCTGCTGGGATCGCAGGTAGAGACTGGAGGGCTGACTGCACAACGGGTGCTGGGTCCTGGCGCGGGAGGGTGGCGTCACGGCTGCAGAAACTCCAGTAGACAGAGGCTTCAGTGGGAATGTTTGGCTCCTTTGCAAATGTTACGGAGCGCTCTGGTTCATGACGCCGCCAACCTTACATTCGAACTGGTCTCCTGTTCCTTGTCTAAGTGTCCCGGCTCCTCTGGCTACTGGATTCTGCATGAGTCACCTCATCCATCAGCCCTTGCACCTCCACACCCCTTGACTTCCGCCTCCAAATGTCCCCTGTCGGAGCAAAGGGCCTGCCCAGAGTATAACCTAACTCCTCCTGCTGTCCTGGGGCAGTTAGTCGTTTGGAGACAGAACGCATCTCAGTCTCGTTCTGTGTCTAGTCAGTGTCTACACCCCGTAAGTGAGGAGTGTGGATAAAGAACACGTGGGAAACCGGGAAGGGACAGAACTACTTCCACCCGCGGTGATGGTGAGCCAACCCCCTTAGACCTCTGTATGTGAGGGTCAGAGATTGTCTTCCATAGTGGAACAATAGCTTTGCGAAGGAGAGGGAGTTGAGGGGACCCTGTGGAGAACGCGGCTCAGTTCTCGGAGTGGGAATTACAGGAGCAGAGTACCTACGGGTTCCCTTTCCTCCAGGGGTACAAATGAGAATAAATCGCTTAGGCGGCAGCAGATAAAATTTGGCACAACAGGAAGAATACTCCGAGTTTAATGTTACTGAGCATAGGGAGGGGCTTTAGAAAGAGGTGGAGAACTCACTCTGTCTGGGGAGGAGAGGTCCCTCTTTTGCCACCTATGGAACAAAGCCCATGTGGCCTACGAGACAATTCCAAATGACTCCCAGATACCCAGCGGGCCAAGGGGTTTCCAGCTGTCATGGAGGGATTCCCGTGACCCTTTTCACAGCCTTCAGGGAGAGCGTCATTGAATACGAGCCCTACCCCCATGCCCAGGGACCTTGCTATTTGCTGTTTGTTCTAACTCTTCTTATTAGGACCCAGCTGCTGCAGGGGACTGAGGGAGACCCCTGAGACCTGTTGGATGGAAGGGTCCACTCAGACACATCCTGGACAGGGGAAGAGCCTCATGGGTAATTTTCCAACAAAGGCTCCGCATCAACTGATACTTGGGGTCCCGAGAGTCAGACCTTGCAGGAAGAGAGAAGTTGGGGGTGAAGAAGGCCAGGGTTGTGGCTCCTTTGGATTTAAAATGAGATGCCCTACTACTTTGCTGTGAGATCTCGGGGACGTTGGTTCCCTTTTCTAGGGCTTGGCTTCCTCTTCTGTGAAATGAGGGAGCTGAATGGGGTGAGCCGTGGGAGACTCCCAGCACTGACTTCCGGGAACACAGTGCAGGGATGAGATAAGTACCCGTCTGAGCAGACCAGGATTCGGTTTGCAGGACCACCCCTTCTGGGCAGTCCTCCCGGAGGGCAAAGCCTCTAAGTCTAGTTTCTGTACCATGAGCACGAGGGTAATAATGCTACCGCCAACCTCCAGGTACAGTGACATCTAAGCTGAGGCCCGAAGGAGCAGAGATTAGCCAGGTGGAGTGGGGTGATCTCTGTTACCTGAAAGAACATTTGCTAGGAGAAAGTGTGGTGTGAAGGTCGCTGGGGTGGTGAGGAGGGCGGGAAGGGGCGGGAGGAAGAGAATCCAGGTGAGCCAAGGCCCGGTTATAGGATGCTCTGTCCACCTGTCCTCTACCCCTGCTCTGCCCTCCTTTTCTGGCTCTGCCTTCTCTTTCTCCAAACTCACTCCTCTTCTCCTGGCTCACGTGGACATTGGAGGCCCGGGGACCACCTTGTTGATCCAGGGTGGAACTTGAGGTCTAGTGCCAACTGGCCCCACAGCCATTTTTTTTTTTTTTTGAGACAGGGTCTCGCTTTGTAGTTCAGGCTGGCCCTGAGCTCACTATGTAGCCCAGGCAAGCCTCAAACTCAGCAATCCTCCTGTCTCTCCCTCCCGAGTGCTGGGATTACAGGCGTGAGCCACCACGCCCGTCACTGTGGTGTGTGGTATTGATGGCTGGTGGGTGTGAGTCTCCATGCCCAGCATTGTATGTGGTTACCAGGGATCGAACTCAGGACCTTGCGCTTGTGAGGCAGGCACCGGAACCACTGAGCTAACCTTCCGGCCCCCCACAGCTATTTTGGGCCAAGGCCTGACAAATCTTTTTTGCCTTTCCCACCATGAAAGAGGAATCTGCCTCCCACAGAAGATTCTAGATTCGTGGTGTTGGGGAACTGCTGCTAAGCACAGTGTAGGTACTAGGGGCCTCAGTTTCCCCACCTGGCTACCCTCACCAGGAGAGCAGGGAGCATGTAGATGGGTGGGGCAGAGAGCAGTTTAGAGTAAGCACTAGAGGGAAGATGGCTTCTAGACATCTAGAGAAAAGGCTGATGGGAGGACTGAGACGGTGCCCCCAAGCGTCCAAAAGTTCAATGTGAACTGGAGGAGGAAGCTCAAGCATGATGCACACTCTGAAAGGAGACCAAGGGAGGGAAAAATAATGTGGAATGTAAATGCCATGGACCCTTTTAAGTCTGGAAATGCCAGGCATGGATGAGAAAAAGATGAAGAAATGTAGGTTAAGAATCCGCTCAGAGACTCCAGAAAGAATGGTTGCTATCAAGAGAGCAACCAACACAAACGCTGGTGGGGCTGCGGGGAGAAAGGAACCCTTCCCCACTGTTGGCAGGAAGGTAGGCTGGTGTAATCACTGTGGAAATCAGTGTGGAGTTTCTGCAAAAGACTAGAATTAGAGGTCCCATTTGGCCCTGCTATTTCCCTGCTGGGTATTTTCATGAGAGAAAGATAAACCTGAGACCCTTCACTTATGAGTATTGTCTCAAGGTGCATCCATTTAGCTTTATCTTTCTTTATGGCTGCATAGTACTCCGTTTTATAATAGAAACCCACATTTTATTTATCCGCTCACCCATTGATGGGCTTTTTCCAAGATTTAGCTGTTACAAACTGTGCTGCTATAAACATGGGTGTACATATGGTGCTGTGGTATGACGCTTTTAATTCTTTTGTATCATTTCTATAGTGTGAGAAACTACAGGTGTGAATGAGGCCCAAAATGTATTGTAAAATAGAAAATATTCAAAGGGGAAGGAGAACTAGGGAGGGAGGGCAGGGGAAAACCAAAAAAGAAAAGAAAAAATTGGATGGAAAAAAGAAAAAAAATGGAAACAAAGCTTATGTATATAGGGAGGATAGAGGGGTTGAAAGGAAGGCAAAGGAGTGGAAAAATAATTTCTATCGTGTACAGGTACAAAGTCTCAGTGATGAATGCGATCATAATGCATACCTAAAACGTGCTAGTCAACTCTGTAAATCAAAAAGATCCTCCTCTTTGGGAAGAGGGACGGTCCCTGCTGGAAGAAGAGGGTCAGTCACTGGCACCTCTGAGCCCCGCCTTGGGCGATGCCTCCACATCGGGGAGCGGCCCCGCCGCACCTCACTCCCCCTGCTGCCCCTGGGTCCCCCCAGCCAGGCAGAAACCCTCCCCGTCACTGGCCGACAGGACCTCCAGGGCCGGAGGAGAAACTGGAGCGCGGAGGTCTTCAGCTGGGAACCCGCAGCTCCCCTCCTCCTCTGGCGTCGGGGTAGCCACCGAGGCCCCGGAGCCCCAGGGAGTGAGCCCCGTCATCTTGGACCCCTCTCGTTCCCCAGACTCAGGCGGCAGATATCCTGAGGCCTGCCCAGCCCCAGCCCTGACGAGCTGCCGGCTCCCTGGCGTCCCCGGGGGCAAGGGCTGGCCGGATGCCAGGAACCGGAGGGCAAACGCGGAGAAACCCGGCCGGATGTGGCTTTCCTCGTCTCGAGCACCCCCATCTCCAGGCAGTCGAGGGGGTCTGGGAGGAAGGCTCGTCTTGAGAATGATAGGAAAGTGGGGTAGGGGCCAGTGAGCTGGAAGCCCGCTGGAATTCTGGGCTGCTGCAAATCCTACCTCACAAATCACTGTTGCTTTAGAGAACGAGGACCAAGGCAGTGAATTAACAGCAGCAGCATCAAGCCGCTGGTGTGTGGAGAAGCGGCACGAATAAAAAGTCCCGCGAGTTGGAAACAGATTCTAGTTTGCCATGAAACAAATGTCAGCAAATTATCCTGCCTCGCTGGGCCTTAGTTTCTCTCATTCAGCAGAATTTGCCTGCAGTTGCAGAGAAAGATGATAATAATATCCTTATTTGTAGAAGGACCTTACAGATGCCACATGTTTTATTTCTCTCATATTCTCCTGACCTCATAATGCAAAGTTTTCCTGCCTCCTTAGGTGAGGAAACAACTCTGGAGAGATAAGAGATTGGCTGAAGTTCCCACCGCTGGTGAAGGGCGCAGAGCGGGACCCAAGTGGTGGCTAAGGATAGATAAGGACTTTGGGTGTGACCAGGGCCCCCCGGGATAACAAGCGGGCGTCCTCTGTTGGGCTGTCTCCATTTGACTGGGAAAGGCTCCCTGGGTCACCACGTGAAGCTAGATTCTAGAGCCCAGTCAGAAAAAAAGTACCATTCTAGATTAAAGGTGTATGCTGGGTAGAGGGGTAACGACCCACGCGTACTGTAGAGTTGACCCTTCTACCCCAGAGTCAACTGGAAACGGTCAGGTCTTAGTCCTTCTGTATCGACCAGGTTACGTCCAAAAGTACTCTCCTTAAAAGATGACTGAGGTGGGCCGGAGGGTTAGCTCAGTGGTTCCGGCGCCTGCCTCGCAAGCGCAAGGTCCTGAGTTCGATCCCCGGTAACCACATACAATGCTGGGCGTGGAGACTCACGCCTACCAGCAATCAGTACCACATATCTCAGTGCCGGGCGTGGTGGCTCACGCCTGCAGTCCCAGCACTTGGGAGGCAGAGACAGGAGAGTTGCTGAGTTCCAGGCTTGCCTGGGCTACATAGTGAGCTCAGGGCCAGCCTGAACTACAAAGCGAGACCCTGTCTCAAAAAAAAAAAAAAAAAAAAAAAAATCCTAGGCTGAACTAGGGCAGCCTCCACAGATAGGGAGAGATGCCCAAAGGCAGAACTGATAAGACTAACGACTCGCTGGTATGAGGAGCAGGAGTCAGTTGTTTCTTACCTGGAGCACTGCATGGACCTTAACTGTGTGAACTAGGAGGGACACCGACGTACAAAAACCCTGGAGGAGGGAAGACCTGGGTCCGGACGTGTTAAAGCTGGAATGTTCCCGGTAGAGGGCGCACCTGAGCAGGTGTCGCTGAGGTGAAGCGGAATCCGCGCGGCAGTCCTATCCCTAGAGGAAGGGAGGGAGAGTGGTTGCTGGGGTTGAACGCTGACAGAAATGCCCTTGGACTGAATGACCAGAAGGTCAGCTGTGACTTTGCAGAGAGTTTCCTGTTGCTTTTTAACTGCGACCCAGTGTGGCTGTAGGGAGCGAGTAGAATTGTTTTGAATTTGACAAGGCCACTGCAAACTGCAAAGCTGTATAATTTGCAGATGGTCGTATTTACTATTTTAACTTTTTTTTTTTTTTTTTTTTTTTGCAGTACCAGGGATTGAACTCGGGACCTTGTGCTTGTGAGGCAGGCACAATGTCACTGAACTAAATCCCTGGTAATATTGTTAATGCAAACCTTTTGATATTACCAATATGAGACCTATATGTTCATTTTTGTGGTGCTGACAATTGAACCAAGGGCCTTGCACATACCAGGCCCATGTTCTATTGCTGATTTAAGGCCTCAGCCCCAAGACCTATTTGTTTGCTTGTCTGTTTGAGACATGGTCTCATTTAGTTCAGGCCGGCATTGAACTCACTGTATACCCCAGGCTAGCCTTGAATTTGTGGTAATCCTCCTGCTTCAGCCTCCCGAGTGCTGGGATTATAGTCATGTACCACCACAACCGGATCCCATTTATCGTTAATTGGTATTTTCATGTGGTTTCCATGTAATAGCAAAAACAGTGGGCTCAGGTGTCCGTAGTGATGATGAGATGGTCTAAAAGAGCAGGCTGCTGAAGCAAGGGCAGCCTTTGGTACTGGAAAGCGCTGCCCCCTGGTGGTGGTGGGGAGGTAACCAGCACCGGTGGAGGGAGGCAGGTAGCTGATGATATGGGGATTTGTGGGAGTTCTTGCTGATCTCTCCCAGCATGCATCAGTAGCCCTGCCTGTCTTTCTGCTGGAAATTCTGCAGACGAGTGGAGAGGAACTCGCCTGAGGGAGACTTTGTCTGGAAGAATATTTCTCATAGCTAAATTACTTTGATTTGCTCAATCAGTGTCTGAGGAAGTTGGACGTGGAGTCCCTCCATGGAGAATCCTGGGGTCCCAGCCCTGGCGCTGACTCACTGGACATGCAGGGCCGAGCTGACTCAGAGGGAGGAATCCTGGACGAGGCAGCAACTCGCGGCCTGTTTCTCCCTCACCAGCCCAGGCCCTCAGGTGTTCGTTCTCATCCTCTGGAACTTCCAGTACCTCATGTCTTCCTGACACCAGCCGGCACCTCACAGTAACAGTAGGGACCACTCGCGTAGCACGCATACCGCTGCTTCCAGTTGAGCCTCAGGGCTGAGAAACAGAGTTAGCTTCTCTGGCAGATGCTGTCCTGAGGTGAGGACCCGGATGGGCCTTTCTGGGAGGCGCTAGGATCGCTGGGGCGGGGCGGAGGAGGCAGCGGCACAGCCTGTGTCCCCGGTTGAACTCTGCACAGTGCCAAGCTCCTCACAAAGGACCAGCTCCCTGCAGAGCCCAGGATGCGCTGCCCCGCAGTCCCAGACGGTGGCTGGGCGCAGACACCGCGGCCGGGCATGACTCAGGGAGGAAGCGTGCTGGGCGCGGGGGAGGTCGGAAGAGCAGGTGCACAAAGAGGCAGCGTGCCGGAAGTCACCCCTCTCCAGCCAGGGATGCAGGGGCCCCTGCGGTGCTCCCTCTGGAAAGTTCTCTGCAGAAAGACCGTTCCTTTCCTGAAGGGGGCAGAACCCACTGCCTGGGACTGGAGTGGAGGCAGGGGCCGTGGCCCAGTCAGCTCACACTGACAGGCAGCGGTGTCGTCCGCGCCAAGGCGGACAACTGACATGGCGCCATCCCTTTGGCCCTCCCTCTCTTGACTGGAAAACACACAGTGGGGTCAGAAGGGCCGGGCAGAGGTCACAGGCTCCTAGGAAATGCTTTGAAGGCTTTTATCCTTTCTTTTGATCAAACTATGTGAACTTTCCAAACGTTGACACAAGGGAAGAAAAGCCTATTCTTTCCTGGGCCAGGGTTTTGGTGTCAGGCCGGGGCCAGAGGATGGGAGGGCCGGGAGAGGAGGCTCAGGGTGGGAGACAGAGGCAGCAGTGACTCAGCTGGAAAGTCAGGCTCCTGGACACACACAGCGCCCTTTTTTCCCCCACCTTAAGATTTGTGTGCATTTGGCGCCATTTCTATTTGTTTGTTTTCCTTCAGGGAAGACAAGAAGGAGGTTAATGAATAAAGACATCAAGTTTGAAAAGAACCCCAAACTCCGTTCCATTCTTCTTCAACCTTGAGGGCTTACATAATCCCCGTGGAGCTTTTCTTCCTGCCCTTCCTCTTAGACCCCTCTCCTTTCTCTTCTCTTCCTCTCTTGCTCATTAAGAACACTTGGAGGCCCAGAAATGCTTCTTTTCAGTCCCCAGGGCGGCTGATCTCCTTCTGCAAGTCTCTAAGATCACTATTCAAGTGGGACTTAGTATCCATAAAAGAGATAATGTGGTTGGCGAGGGGATGCTGAATAGCATTTCCTTTCGCTACCAAGGCCAATGAGAGGAAATTCGGCTGGATAGGGAATTTTTTTGTTTTGTTTTTTGAGACAGGGTCTCACTTTCTTGTTCAGGCTGGCCCTGAGGTCACTATGTAGCCCAGGCAAACCTCGAACTCAGCAATCTTCCTGCCTCTGTCTCCCGAGTGCTGGGATAAGAGGTGTGAGCCACCATACCTGGCATTGTGATATGTGGTACTGACTGCTGGTGGGCGTGAGTCACCACGCCCGGTATTGTATGTGGTTACTGGGATTGAACCAGGGACCTTGTGCTTGCAAGGCAGGCGCTGGAACCACTGAGCTAAATCTCCAGCCCATGGACAGGGAATTTTAAAGTGGGTGACAGCCTTAGATATCTCCTAACACCACCTCCAGACTGACCCACACAGTGCTCTGAAAGGTAGAGCAGAGGGGACTTGAGCCCAGAGTGACGGAACCTCATACAGCGCATCCTAGAGTTGTTTCTCCTTATGAAATGCAGTGTTTCATTGTCCTTCACTGTATGCTGCTTGTGTGTTATTAAAATATTTTCCCTCAAAATCTTTAAAATGGATATGGGAGAAAAATACGCTAGCCTGAATCTTGTCCCTCTGAGATCTACTTGCCACAGGGATTTGTGTTCTTTGGAGAAGTGAGCGACTGATACAGTCTCTGTCCACAATGAAAGAAATGCAGGTCCAGAGCGTTAGAGATTGCCCAAATTCATAGCAAGTCCCCGGCAGAATTATAATTGGCCCCTTCTCCTTGTTTCTGGGCAGAGTCTTACCCATCCTAACTGGGCATAGTGGTGTACACTTGTAATCCCAGCACTTGAGAATCCGAGACAGGAGGATTGCTGGGAATTCGAAGTCAGCCTGGGCTAATAGTCAGTTCAAGGCCAGCCTGAACTACATGGCAAGACTTGTCTCGAAAACCAAAACCAAACAAGACAAAGAAGGTAACCCATCCTGATGCCTGATTCTCTCACTTCCTCTCCATAGATGCTATGTATGGCCCGAGCCATAGCTCAGCTATCTCAAGTGAATGTGATTCCGGAGCCAGACCGGTCTCAGGTGGCTCAAAATCCCGCTGTCCGGGAGCAGGGCTCTCCTAACAGGGCAGAGGGGTACGGTGGGCAGAGCCCGTGTGAGCTGGCACTACAATCCCGTTTCTGTCCTGAGTCATTGACCTAGATCCGACAGCGACCGGCTCAGAAATACCTTTCCACCTAAAGTGGGAGGTGTGATACAAGGGGGGAGAGAGTTCAAATTGGTTTAAAAAAAAAGTATTACCGTGGAAGATACATCGTCTTTAACGTTCCTTAAGATACTTCCCTTCACTTCCAACACGCTTCCTTCCCACCGTTCCCCCCACTTTCCGAAGCAGTTCCGCAAGTCCTCCCTGGTGGGAGTGCCTTCGGTTGTTTGGCTGCAGCTGCTGCGACGCCCTGGGATTGATGTAAACAAATGTATCTTTCAAGGTTCTTTTGACTTGAGGGAAATTGTTCAGGGTCGACCCTAGAGAATAAAATGGATGAGCTGCTTTTCCACCGGATGGCGCTAGGGGGCAGCACGTGTGTGTGTGTGTGGGGGGGTCACATCTCACCAAGATGCACCGAAGAGGGCTTTCGGAAGAGCTCCGGTAGGGCTGGAGGGTTGGCTCAGTGGTTCTGGCGCCTGCCTCGCAAGCTGTAAGGACCTGAGTTTGATCCCCGGTTACCACATATAATGCCGGGCGTGGTGGCTCACGCCTGTCATCCCAGCACTCCGGAAGCAGAGACAGGAGGATTGCTGAGTTCGGGCGGCTTGCCTGGGCACCACAGTGAGCTCAGGGCCAGCCTGAACTACAAAGCGAGGCCCTGTCTTCAAAAAACAAAAAACAAAACAAAAAAAAAAAAGAGCTCCGGCAAATGTCGGGATAAGCGCCCTTGAAGAGAGGGGAGTGCTGGAGGGGGATTGAGGATACAGAGTTTGCGTGTCTAAAGTGTAAACACTCGCCCCCTATTTTGATCACAACTTAGAATGAATTAGTTAATAGAGATCGTGCGTACTCCTCCTGTCTTCTGGCAACTGGCTTCCTTGAGGAACCCATTTCTGCATCCCCAAGTCGAGAAAGAGATTCCCTTCCAGCTGGAAGCAGAGAGACGCTAAAGAGACTTTAGGGCGTTGGATGCCTCCGGTAGCGTGGATATTTACACCCTGGAGCATGGGAGAATAGTCTTTAAAATCAGATCCCCAGGAAGAGCCCCAAGGGCTGGAGAAGCTTGAGTCTGAGATTGTGTGTGTGTGTGTAAGTGAAAAGGAAAAACAGGAGGGAAAATCATGTTAGTAACTGCCAGAATGAAAGGTACGAGGGGCGCAGGGTGGCACAGATGTTGGCAGAGATAGGGAAAGACTTCCGAGGAGGGTCCGAGAGAAGGAGCCGGGAGGTTGAAGACACGCCATGTACAAGTAGAAGAAGCCGTCGCAACGGAAGGCCCCGGGCACAGCCCGGGCACCCTGCGCGTCCCGGCTGGTGACTCCTCCCACCCGCCGGCTCCTGGCTGGCTTCCCTCGCGGTGCAGAGTGTGGGGTTACAGCACCGAAGGCAAACTCACTAGAGGATCAGTCTGAAGCTACCTAGAGAAAAGGACCCTGGAGCCCAGTGGGAACCAGGTACAAACCCCAGCTCTGCTCCAGACGTCACTGAACTCTGCCTCTCAGTTTCCTAAGGAGTAATTATGAGGATCACAAGTCTGGCTTTGCTGAGCTGTTGCAAAGATGAATGGGAGGTGACTGCCTGTCTGGAGTAGGTGTTCAGTACACGGTACCCTCTCCTGCCTTTCTGTTTCCCTGGAGCAAACGTCCTGGAGAGAACTGCTCATGGAAAAACTATGAAGACGGTGGCTCTGGGAAAGGATGAACAGCAGGCTCCAGCGCCATGCAGAAGAGGCCAGAGCTGTGCTTCTGGCACTTGGGGGAGCCGCACCCCTGACTCCACACCAAGGCTGTGGCTGACCGCCCGCATTCTGGCTGCCCAACCTTAAAAGCACGAGCCAGACTGCAAGCTCAGGAGTATTTGTGTATGTGTGTGTGGTTTTTTGTGACAAAGTCTCACTCTGTAGTTCGGGCTGGTCTTGAACTCACTATGTAGCCTAGATTGGTCTTGATCCCCTTCCGTCAGCCTCCCAAGAGCTAGAATTACAGGTGTGAGCTGATCACACCCAGCTAGCACGAGAGTATTGTAGAATTGGATCACATTGTTTTCTCCAGTTTGTCCAGTTAAGATCTTCCCTTCAGGGCCAGAGGGTTAGCTCAGTGGTTCCGGTGCCTGCCTCACAAGCACAAGGTCCTGAGTTCGATCCCTGGAAACCACATACAATGCTGGGCATGGAGACTCATGCCCACCAACAATCAATACTGCATACCACAGTGCCGGGCATGGTGGCTCACGCCTATAATCCCAGCACTCGGGAGGCAGAGGCAGGAGGATTGCTGAGTTCGAAGCTTGCCTGGGCTACATAATGAGCTCAGTGCCAGCCTGAACTACAAAGTGAGACCCTGTCTCAAAAAAAAAAAACAAAAAAGTTAATGAATGCATGAAAAAACCCCACCAATTTCAATTGCACATGCTGTGTCACTTCATTCTAGATGTTTGCATATCTGTTATAGTTTCTAATGAGTGACTTCCATGTGTGCAAGGAACAAGAGGAAAATCATAAGGGAAGACACAAGCAAGAAAGCAGGAACACAAAAGCCCCAAAGGTCCTAGGCCAGAGTGAAGTTCCATCCACGCTACCAAGGACAAGATCCCACATGCTCTCAGCCGTACTGTGAGGACAGAGTCCCTTCTGGTTCTTAGACTGACCCTTATGACTAGAGCGGACTCAGACGGAAGGGAGTCCCTTTCTGCTCATTAATTCATTCATAAAACATGTCCTGAACACTTAGTACGTGTCAGGCCCTGTGCGAATTGATACACTGTGCTAACCATGATACATTATGCCTAGACTCTTCTTTCAATAAGCTCTTCTTGTTAGAAGACAAATGATGTGTCATAAAGAGTATTGCTGTGCATAGATATATGTGTATGTGAACTTGGAAAAAGCCAAGATCAGAGAAGACTTGATGGAAGGGAGGTCACTTAACTGAGCTCAGGAGGCCAGAAGACACAGGGCATGAATGATCCTGTGAGGACAGGAAAGCCTGTGAGCACAGCAGGGAAACGGAGAGCCACTGGTTCGGCTCCAGTGAGCCAGTGGAGAGGAGAAGCAGGAAGAAAGGCTGGAAAAGAGAGCTAGAAGTAGATCACAGAGCGGGCTGCCGCGGTGCACCTGTGTCATCAAAGCATCTGGGAGGGTGAGGCGGGGGAATCAGCTCACGCTCCGGAGTAGGCTAACCCACACAGTGAGACCCTGTCACAACAGCCCTGCTCAGAAGAAGGAGTAGGTCACAGAATGCCCCGGGTGCCAACCTAATTTTGCCCTCTCCTTGACTCTCTTTGATAAATTATTAGGAGGTGTTCAGTAGTTTGTTTTACTGTTTTGTTTTTTGAGCCGGGGAAGGAGCTAAGACAGTTACAGCGTGACAGAAAGTGGGTGAGTTTTAGACACGAGGACCCAAACACAATGAGTTCAGTTCTACAACTTACCAAGTCATGGCATCTTGGTGAGCCTCAGTTTCCTCTTTCGTAAAATGAGGATTATGGTCTTCATGCCTTCCACCCAAATGCGCAAGTGCATTATAAAGTACTGGATGTGTGTTCATTGATTTATGATCAGAGGTATAACGGAACAGGCGTTATCCAGTGCAATGCACGATGCATTTGAAGCGACAAAGACTGGGGATGGGATGCGGAGGAGTTTGGGCAGCGATTCGGCCCGAGAGCATCAAGGAAGACAAAGAAATGAAGGGGAAGAGACGCAGGAGATTCAGCCACAGAACACAGCAGTAGGTGGGTATTGAGTGAGGGGAGAGAGACTTTGACAGTGGGTACCTGTGGCATCCAAGATGGTGGCATCTTTAGTGACCAGTTGGGCAACCAGAGAGGAGAGCAAAGGGGGAAAAGAAAGAGGGTTCACTCCCATTCGGGGCTGAATGCATTTAAGTCCAAAACTTAAACTCCTTTCAGTTAAGCTGCTCGTGCGGCAGAGGAACTAGATGAAACTCTTCCGTTGGGGTTCCCTGTCCCCCCAACTTGCTGGAGGGGGAGGACACGTCCTTTCTAGCCACCTAATTGAGCACAAAAGATCATTCTCTCTCCACCCTCTGCAAAAGAGCGGTTGGCCCGGACAAGGCCTCATACTGAGGTCTCCGGGCTTTCTTCTTCCCATGCTCCAAGGAAGGACTCAGAAGCCTCTGCGGCCCTGGCGATGCCCCTTCTTGCTGTGCCGTGGCTCCGCCTGAACGTCTCCATGGGCTCCGACCTACTCTGTGGCAGACCCAGGCCGCGGCCTCCCTCAGCTTCTGCCTGTCCAGGTCAGGCTTCCCGTCATCCCTTCAGCCAGTCTTAGCTACTGTGGTTGGTTCTGCGGGAGCAGATGGAAGGCGCAGTCCCGGCCTTAAATTAAGAGCTTACAGATGGCAAACAATAGTAAATAGACCTTTCAAAGCACCACAGTGTGATAAAATGGAAACTTGCACAAGAGCACCCTCAGTAAACCCAAGCCTGAGTGGGGCGGGTGAGAGCATAGAGAAGGGGAACTGTTTCTTGGAGGGAGGGGGAGCCTTCCAAGGGCATCTCTGACGCTTGAAGTGGTTTTGAAGGGTAAACAGGAGCTCCTCAGGGAGGCCTGGGGCTTGGCAGCACGGAAACCGATCCAGAGGTGGAAAGGATCTGACCGTGCTAGGGCCTGGGGTTGTGTGGAAAATCATCAGGAGGAAAGCCCAGAGTAGGTAGAGAGCAGTCACTAAGGTCCTTGAATCTGTGCTAAGAAGCTCACAGCTTACGCTAAAAGCAGTGGGAGGCCTTAGCTAATTTTAGTCATGAGCGTCACGAATCATTTCCTTACTTGAGAGCAATTCTGCACTCTGATAAATCTATTCATTTAGAAGATAAGCGACTGTCAGGTCAAATGAATGAGCCTGAAGGTAAAGAAAGACTACTCTGGCAGGAGCTGACAGCCTTGCGCAGAAGGTGGGAGTGGTATTCGCTGAAAGACCATGCTGGATGTCACTGCTATGGCTGGCTTTGACTTGGAGAAAGAATCATTAGTTCCATTCTTACAGGAGGAAGATGGCGATGTCCTTGTTTTTGTGTATTCACTGCTCAGAGACTGTTCTTGTCCTTAGAATGCCAGCTCGGTTGTGCGGCTGAAATTGTTTGGGGGAAATAGCGCCCTCTGGAGGAATGAGGCTGTATATGTAGGGTGGGCCACAACAAATCACTTCCAGAATTTTGGCCTGCTTCCTTCCCCAGGGGCCTGGCCAGCTTGGGGGTGGAGTGCACGGATTGTTTATCCACCCTGACTCTGGCCACCAGGAAGAACAAAGCGCCTGGCTGTGGGAGGTGGCACAACAGCTGGGAGCAGCGCATCACAGCTGGAGGTGGTAGAAACAACGGCTGGCAACAGCGGGCAGCAGCTGGAGGCGGCAAACACAACAGCCGGAAGCGGAGGCCAGCCAGCAGCCAGAGTCTCCCGAGTCCACAGCCTTGGCGCTGGGCTCCGAAGCTCCGGGCTCTGTCTGTCTCATCTGTGGTCCCCCGAACGAGGGACCACAGAAGTAACTCCCGAGGGCAGGAGGCTCACGACAATAAAACTGGGCTCCGCGGAAGTGGTTGCTGCAATTCAAAAGTCCTGGAGCAGGAGCCCAGAGGCCTCTCCCACTAATTTAGTTGGGGGCAAAGCTCTCTGAGCCTTGTTCGTAATGATACCTTTCTGCCTACCTCTTGGTGTGAAGATCAAAGTACGGATTTTGTAAGCTTTAAAGTGAGAAGTAATAATAGACTGTTATTTTGAGAATGGTGAGCAAGGCTTTCCATGGGCCCCCGGAGCTTCCATCCTCCCTGATGTGCAGAATTTCTGCTAACACAGTACAGGACTTGATGAGGGATCCCTGAACATCAGTACAGAACATGCCGGGGCAGAGCTGGCAGGAGGAGGCAGGTGCCGCCCTCTGCAGGGGTGTAGCTGGGAGCTGACAGGTGCCCTTTCTACATCCCATCCGAAGCTGAATCTCCTCTGTCATCTCTGCGTATCTTTAGGGGCCGGGTGCTGTCCATCACAGCCACAGCTTCCTGCCTTGTCTTCGTTGTCACAGAACCTCTGTATTATCTGTCTGGCATTTTTCTTCCTGTTGCTTGAACTCGCTGCCCCTGCGTGTTCCTCCCAGAGCTCGAAGAACCAGTGCAAAGATTTATTCACATGACAGCCCTTCTCAAGCCAAGTATTTTCAGACATCCGCTGTATCCTTCAGTTTGTCTTTTCTGTGGCCTAAATGCTCCACTTCCTTAGACTATTTCTCATGTGATCCGGTCCCGAATCCACTCACATCCTGATTGCTCTGAGAGACCGGATACAGCAGATTTGGGAAAAACTGAGGCGAGTAGAGTCCACTTAGACTGCTTTGCTTTTTTGGTCAATCAAAATACATGAATAGCCCATATCAGTGTATTTTCTACTAAACTGCTTCATTCTTGTCATCCCAGTACTACTTGCTAAGTTACATCTTCCCAATCCCGAACTCGCTTTTAGGATATTTTTGAACCCAAATATATAAATCACTATTTATCCTCTTTGTTACATTCGGCCCATTCCTCTAGCTCCTTTTGAGCCCTAATTCTACTTAGCTTTTGCGTTTCCAGTTCCTCCCAGCTTCCTGTCCTCCGCATAGTTGATATCTAGATTAGTTTCTAATTTTTAATAAAATTGTGTTAGGAACATTGAATAAGGTAAAAGATAAAGCTCTCTAGTACACCAACAGAAAACTAATTCCAGACTTTCATGGTCTGATCATCAGTAGCACTGATTTTTTTTTTTTGATACATGATCTTGCTTTGTTCTGAACCAGGCTGGTCATGAGCTCACTATGTAGCCCAGGCAAGCCTCAAACTCAGCAATCCCCCTGCCTCTGCCTCCCTAGTGCTGGGATTACAGGCGTGAGCCACCATGCCCGGCACTGTGGTATATGGTACTGATTGCTGGTGGGTGTGAGTCACCATGCCCGGTATTGCTTTATGTGGTTACTGAGGGTCGAACTCAGGACCTTGTGCTTGCTTGGCAGGTGCTGGAACCACTGAGCTAAATCTCCGGCACAGTAGCACTGATTTCTAAGAAAAAAAAAAATATTTTTGAGACCGGATCTTGCTTTGTTCAGGCTGGCCCTGAGCTCACTGTATAGCCCAGGCAATCCTGAAACTCACAGCAATCATGCTGCCTCTGCCTCCTAAATGCTGGAAACACAGGCATGAGCCACCATGCCCAGCACTGTGGTATATGGTTACCGGGGATCGACTCAGGACCTTGAAACTGCCAGGCAGATGCCCCAACCACTCAGCTAAATCCCCAGTCCTCTAAGAAAATTTTATCACCTAATTAGATTGCCATTCTGTTCATTTTTCTCCAGCTTGTCCCAAAAGACATAATGAGAGATCTTGATCCCTGGTACTGAAAAAAAAAATCTTGCTGAAGGTTAGGTACATGTTATCTATTGTTTTCCTCTGATTTGTCAATTTATCACACAAAGAAAACATTTAGCCACAGCTGTCTTGCAAACACAAGATTCTGAGTTCAATTTCCAGTACCAGAAAAAAAAAAATCATTTGGATCTGACTTGTTTTTAGTGAACCCATCCCGAATCTTTTTTTTCCCCCATACCAAAAATTGAACTCAGGACATTGTGTTTGCAGTGTTCTGAGAGCTGGGATTATAGGCATGAGTCATAATTGAGACACAGCACCACTGAGCTACACCCCAGCCACATACTGAATCTTACTGATAACCTTCTCTCCCGTCCTATACAAGAATTTTGTCTAGCTGGGTGTGGTGGCTCACGTTTGGGATCCCTGCATTCGGGAGGCAGAGGCAGGAGGATTGCTGAGTCTGAGGTTTGTCTGGGCTCCATAGTGAGCTCAGGGGCAGCCTGAACTACAAAGCGAGACCCTGTCTCAAAAAAAAAAAAAAAAAAGAAGAATTTTGTCTAGGAGCAATATCTTGCCTGTTTGTCTACAGTTTGTGAAATGTACATTTCTTTTTCTTTTTGAAGGTTTAAATGATGTTCATTCACCTTCAATTCTGCAGCAAGTCCTCTGTTCTGTAATATTCCTCAAAATTTGTTATAGAGGATTTATAACATCTTTTCAGGAGTTGGAGGATAAAACGAGAAGATATGCTTTTGTGTGAACTCTGAAATGCTGCTGTATGTACACACAGGCACCGTGGTGGTGATTTGTTACTATGGCCACGAGTGAGTACTAAACGGGGTTTTATTTGGCCTTAAAGAGGAATTCTTCAAACTTCAGATTATAAAGCTTCTTTTTCTTCCAGAGTCACCAAGGACACTGGGCAATGAGCAGCACTCCAGTCTACTGAACAATAGTCTCCCACAAATAAAAGTTCCAAGGGGCTCACAGGCTGGTAAAATGGCCATTCTGGTTGGCTCTGAGCATTCTTAGGATTCCCATCCGTGGGTGGTTTTCAGTTCCCTACCTCTCTATTGTTTAGATTTCTTTTTGGTTTTGTTTTTTTGAGACAGGGTTTCACTTCATAGTTCAGACTGGCTCTGAGCTCACTAGGTAACTCAGGCAAGCCTTGAACTCACAGCAATCCTCCTGCCTCTGCCGCCTGAGTGCTGGGATTATAGGTGTGAGTCATCATGCCAAGCATTATGGTACGTGGTGCCAAAGATTGAACTTGGGACCTTGTGCTTGCCAGGCAGACGTCCGAAACGCTGAGCCAAATCCCCAGCCCTCACTACCTATCTGGATGGAAGTGTGGATGAACCCGTAATTTAGAATTTTCCAGGGTCTCACAAGCCAGCGTGAGACAGGGGAGGGAGAAAGTGTGAAGAAACGAGAAGACAATGATTCAGAGTCTTTTGAAATGGAGAATGTGACGGGCCCCTCTGATCTCCAAAGAGGGCCAAACTCCCATATCACCCTCCTCCTTTGGAGATCTGCTCATCAGATGCAGAGTCCCAGGGCTCAAGTGATTAAAGTTTTCTCTTCTGGAAAAGTACAAGTCACTCCCTGGGCAGGGGTGCCAGGCACCTTGTGTTAAGTGAATCGTCTCCTGTTTCAGCACCTTGTCCTACTTTCTACAGCTATCAGGACAGATCGCAATCCCGAGTTTGAGCCTGTGTAGACATAGTCACCCGGATGGACTCCCGCCATTCCTGCTTGAGAAGACAGGAGAGTTGTCAACAGTTCTGCTCCTATTATCCGGCAAATCTGCCACTTCTTGAGAAAATGTCCCCGTGCCTCTGGGAAGCTGTTTCTCTTCCAGCGCTGCCTGTTTCTGTTTGTTCAAGTCCCGTCTGCATTCTTCCCAATACCAGTCTGGACCCTAACTCAGATCTAATTTCCTCAGATGATGCAAACAGATGATGATGATATTAATAATAAAAGAAATGGGCTATTTTTAGAGTGGCTTGATGGGGTAGAAGGATGGACAATTTCTGCTACTGATCTAAGTCTCTTAGTATCATCAACAGGTATTTATTTAGGTCTAGGACAGAAACACAGAAATTAAGATTATGTGTGTGTATGGTAAGAGCATTGACTTGGAAAGATTTCAAAGGAATATCCTTCTTGCCTTATGTATTTTTCTTTTCTCTTCTTTCTTTCTCAGTACCAGGGATTGAACTCAGGATCTTGTAGTTGTAAGGCAGGTGCAGGTACACTGCCTCTGACCTAAGCCCCCAGCCCTTTTCTTGCCTTGTAATATGTGGGTGGAGAAATAGCCTGTTTCAAAGTTAGATACCTTCACACAACTGATCTTGTGATGAGCAGAGCCTCCACTAGTCTCACTTCTTTCTTTCTCTTTCTTTTTTCTTTCTCTCTCTCTCTTTCTTTCTCTTTCTTTCGACAGGGTCTCAATTTGTAGTTAGGGCTGGCCCTGAGCTCACTACACAACCCAGGCAAGCCTAGAACTCAGCAATCCTCCTGCCTCTGCCTCCCAAGTGCTGGGATTACAGGCATGAGCCACAGAGCCTGGCTGTTTGGTATGCGGTACTGGTTGCTGGTGAGCATGAGTCACCACACCCAGTGTTGTTGTATGTGGTTACCAGGATCGAACCAGGGACCTTGTACTTGCTAGGCATGCGCTGGAACCACTAAGCTAAATCTCTGGCCCCTCACCTCTACTTTCAATGAACTGTGGATTACTTTCATCTCTGCCTCTCCTCTCCTCCAAATGACATACTGGCTGAGAGTATGCCTTGCTCCATAAACTTTGTGTCAAGAGAGCGAGGATAATGGAATTTTCATTATTGACTTATTAGCACATTACACAATGCCTGGTACACAGCAAATGCTCAATAAATATTTGCTAGTCAGGTACTACTTTTCAAGTAGTACCGTGCCAACCTTGGACACAACAGCCCGAGTTTGATCCCCAATACCGCAAAAAAAAAAAAAAAAAAAAAAAAAAAAGTAAATATTTGCTAGTCAAAGGACGAGTGGCCCCAGAATGGGTGTTAAGTTCTCCTTGACATGGTGGGTGTTTGTGAATCAGCTGGATTTGTGCAGTAACCTCCTTGATGCTGTCTCGCTCCCTCCAGATGACATCAATGGCCAAGGTATACTACAGTCAGACCACTCAGACAGAGAGCCGGCCCATCATGGGCCCCGGGATACGACGGCGCAGAGTCCTGACCAAAGACGGTCGCAGCAACGTGAGGATGGAGCACATCGCCGACAAGCGCTTCCTCTACCTCAAGGACCTATGGACAACGTTCATCGACATGCAGTGGCGCTACAAGCTCCTGCTCTTCTCCGCCACCTTCGCGGGCACCTGGTTCCTCTTTGGGCTGGTGTGGTACCTGGTGGCGGTAGCCCATGGGGACCTGCTGGAGCTGGGTCCCCCCGCCAACCACACCCCGTGTGTGGTCCAGGTGCACACGCTCACGGGCGCGTTCCTCTTCTCACTGGAGTCCCAGACCACCATCGGCTACGGCTTCCGCTACATCAGCGAGGAGTGCCCGCTGGCCATCGTGCTGCTCATCGCCCAGCTGGTGCTCACCACCATCCTGGAGATCTTCATCACCGGTACCTTCCTGGCGAAGATCGCGCGGCCCAAGAAGCGAGCGGAGACCATCCGCTTCAGCCAGCACGCCGTGGTGGCCTCCCGCGACGGCAAGCCCTGCCTGATGATCCGAGTGGCCAACATGCGCAAGAGCCTCCTCATCGGCTGCCAGGTGACGGGCAAACTGCTTCAGACCCACCAGACCAAGGAGGGCGAGAACATCCGTCTCAACCAGGTCAACGTGACTTTCCAGGTGGACACGGCCTCCGACAGCCCCTTCCTCATCCTCCCCCTGACTTTCTACCACGTGGTGGACGAGACGAGCCCCTTGAAAGATCTCCCTCTCCGCAGCGGCGAGGGGGACTTTGAGCTGGTGCTGATTCTCAGTGGGACGGTGGAGTCCACCAGCGCCACCTGCCAGGTGCGCACCTCCTACCTGCCCGAGGAGATCCTTTGGGGCTACGAGTTCACACCCGCCATCTCGCTGTCAGCCAGCGGCAAATACATAGCTGACTTCAGTCTTTTTGACCAAGTTGTGAAAGTGGCCCCCCCTAGCGGCCTTCAGGATAGCACCGTTCGCTACGGGGACCCTGAGAAGCTCAAACTGGAGGAGTCGTTAAGGGAGCAGGCGGAGAAGGAAGGCAGCGCCCTCAGCGTGCGCATCAGCAACGTCTGATGGCCTCGCCCCCCTCCCAAGCCCTCCGCTCTCTTCTTCTCTCTCGATCCCTGGGCGAGGGATACCATCTGGGTTCGCTGCAGAACCCCAGAAGCACCCATCCTCCGCTCCTCCTTCTTTAACCCGGGGGCCTGTCAGTACCAGGGGCCAACTGGGGTCCACATTTCCCTCCTACGGTCCCTTTTCACTTTTTCCTGCTTCCACCCTAAGGCACACCACTCCCTTAAGCCAGGACGGGGGGAAGGAGAGAGAAGATTAGGCTGATGTGGCACAGACGCCTCAGCCACGCTTGGAGACTCACACTCAGAGGACCATGAGGTTGGACGGGCAGACTCCCCCCACCAAGAGAGTTCGGTGACTGGACGCTAGGGGGCCCCATCTCTGTTTCCAACCAGCAAGCTCCCCAAGGCAAGCCTGCCTTTGACGGTCGCTTTGTGGCCTGTACCCTCAGAAGTATGAGAATCTGAAGTCACTTTACTTTGGGGTCATTACCAGCCCCTGTTGGAAGAAACCAGGGTTTGTCAGAGTGTATTTAATTTTTTCTGGTAACTCCTGACCACAACCCGGCGGTCACCACATCTCCCTTTCTGGTTCTCAAACGGAGCCTCCAGGGCCCAGTTCTTCAGCGTCTCTTCTCAGAGAACTGGGATGGACTCGAAAAACGAACACTCACAATACCCAGACCAACACCCACCCTGGATTCTGAATGCGTCAGTTTTTGAGCTGTTGTCCAAAGATTTGAACCTATCTTCCAGGCGCCCCTGGGGAGATTGGCTTCCCTGTGTTCTGTGAATGACAGAACCCTAGCCAATGTGTCCCCGTGGATGTTTAGAGTCTAGGACCCAAGAAAGGACTGAAAATGATACTCCAGATCGCACTATACACGGCTCTTCTTCCTTTCCCACCCAGTGCAGACCCCTCTTTTAGAGAAAGGGATGGAAAATACAAGGGCTCCCCTCTCTGACTATCAATAGGCAACTAAAACTAGATCTACAGGGCACAGACTCCCCAGAAAAGTTAAACCGGTGCACCAAGAGGGATGGGCACATTCTCGGATTTCCAGGCTGATGTACAGAATTTGTGATCCTTTGTTAAGGTTTGGGCCAGCAGCCACTATTTTGTCACACCTCCTAGTTCCCTTCTGAAAAGTGCCAGTGATGTCACCAGACAATGCTGGGAGCGAAGAAAATTATACCACCTGATCAAATAACCACAGTCACCCTCAGCCATTCCTGAGACTTTGTATTCAGTGATGCAAATCAGTGTTATCGTCACACTCCTCTGCCATCGGATAATTTCAGGCAAGTTGAAAAGATACTTTAAGAGAGAAGATTAAGGCCGTTGCTTGTTCCCAGCAGGGACTATTGTGGCAGTCAAGGAAGGATATATGGACACCAGAATTGTCTCTAAAGTCCCAAATACCATAAATACTCTCTGGTCTCATCTGGGTAGAAAGGAACCTCCACAGAGCCGTTTAGCATAGAACCCCCATATGAGTTTTCAGTTGGACTCAATTTTTACAAGCTACACGCCTATACAGAATGTATACATGCACCCATGTGAAAAGCCTCGCAGAGAAATTCGCAGTGTTTTGAGACTGGACCTACTGCAACTGTGCAGTCCCCTTACACTGAGCTCTCCTTGAGCTCAACTAACTGTATCCTAAAATGGAAGACCCTTCAGCCTCCACGCATTGTATGTCCCACCATTACTCTCTACGTCTTACAAAAACAAAACCACAAAAACTTGAAAATCTAACAGAATAGAAGTCAAAGAGCTAGTTTCTGCACTCTCAACTTTATTCAACATTAGACTTACCTGATTTCTTTTAATATGAAAGCACAAAATGTTCTGCAGTGTGTGTGTGTGCACGTGTGTGCGTGCATATGTGTGTGAACCTCTTCTTATCAGGTGGCAATTTGTCCTCCGTCTGGTTTCCTTTGCACACTGCTGCTTCCCTCCTCTCTGTTTTCCCTCCTGTCTAAGCCCCCAGAGTTTTCAGGTTCTTGGATAACAGTGTAAGAAGAGAACAATTCTGATTTAACTTTAAAAAAAAAGACTTCTACAATCTCATGCTTTGTTGTAAGTTGCACTTTAAGTCATATTGCCCTATTAATAAATTGTGGTATCGTCTCCAGTATATACCTTGCCCCCCAGGAAACAACCCCTCTCACCCCCAATCCTGGCTCTGTAGACTAAGGCCTGTCTCCTCTGATTTGGAATTTTCATTCCGACTTAAAACTAGCTCTGTAAGCAGTCGAGTCTGATGAGAAATGGGCTACGGATGTGGACTATCAGGAGAACACTGTAGACAGATGTTAAGGGGAGAGATTCCAGAAGGCGGGCAAAACAACTGGCGGGGAGTGGTACCGTGCTGTGAGTATGAGAAAGGAAGGGGCTGGGGACCCAGTGAAATCAGTGAAACCCTTGAGTCTTACTTGGGCTGGCAAGCAAGACATAGGTAGAGGCTCGTAGAATAAAGATGATACATATAAAAGGTTTATCTAAAGAGAAAAACAGAGATAATATATATAAAGAAAGAGATGTATAAAGACATATATATGCCCAAAATATACTGAATGTACAGAAAGGAAGCATTCAGAGACTTTAGCAGAGGGGCAGATATTCTGCCCTAGTTGTGGGGGTGGCATATCCGGATTTTCAGTTACAACCAATGATCCTGGTTTGAAAATGGAAGTGAGATGGCTGATGCATTTCAGTTTTGATGGTGGGAAAGGAGGGATGGAAGCTCCTTCTCAGAAATAGTGAGGCATCCATCAAGGCTTCTGCCGAACCTGTGCTACTCATAGGACCAGGAAGAGATAAGCTGGGTAGAATGGGGAAGGAAGACATTCTATCAACGGAAATCTAGAAATAAACTTCTTATACTGTGTGTCCCCATCCCCGGCAGCATCCTGCCACTGTAGCACCTAAATAAAAATAAATAAAATAAAAGCACCTTTCCGTTTTCCTCTCTTGAAGGACACTGTATTTTCCCTTCTACGGGGTGGGAGGAACTGCATCTCCAGCCCCGGAAGTAAACTGAGAAGCTAAACACCTCAGTATGTGGTAGGCCCTACAGGAAGGCCTCAACCCTAGGATTCCATCCAGAACTGAAGAGCTGTTGGGCCCGAGATCCTTTCAGGGCTGCAGACAGCCTAGGGCAGGTGCCAGGTGAGTCAAAAAGAGTCCCAATCCTGGCCTTTGTCATGAAGAGCACTCGGGCTTTTATGCTTCTCTGTGAAAATGAGGCCTGGGGCCACCATCTGTCCTGCAGGGTGGTACAGGTCCACGATAGGCTGCTGGAATCCCTATCCTGTGCTTTGCCTCATTAAGTGCCCCCATCTCCTGCAGCGCCAGGCAACCGATGGGAACATCCAAGGGTCACTAAGAAATCTGAGCAGAGAAAGGAAGCAGGTCATAATGCTGCTACAAGCCCTGAGACTGCATCTTCCCCCAAGGCTGCTACCTTGGTCCTTTGTCCATTCTAGCTACCCTAGTTTACCTGTAAAATAACGCACTGCCTCTGCTTCCTAGTTAGCTGGGCCTCCAGGCTCACAAAAGGCCAACTCTACTGAAAACATTCAGGGATGGCTTTCCATTCATTGCATTAAAGATAAAATCAAGACAAACCTACCCAGGAAAAAGAGTTGTGTGAGTTATTTTGGATTTGTTTCTTTGATCAGAACAAATTACTAAGGAAAATGGATGAATCTTTGGTTTCCACCTCAGCCTCTTGTAGAAATCTTAACCAGTACTACTGTCAAGACCTGAACCGACAGGCTTACCTGTGAGAGAGGAGGGTTGGATCCAGCTGGGCTGGAGGAACTCCAGGTCAGGAGGCCAGGCCTCTTCTGTTGCTTTTCTCTCACTTTTCATTAGTGACATCACTCATTCTTTGTACTCCTTTCCTGCACCTCTACTTACCAACTTTAGCGAATACTTTTCATATACAGTTTTAAAGACATAAAATATGTCAAGCCCCAGGAGTACAAAAACTGACTACACAATCCAGGAAAGTCTGGGCCCAATTTTCCTTTCATGTAGATTTGTTGTGCATTTTCCTCATATTCTCAAGCCTCTACAGACCATTTCCTTAACCATCATCGATTTCTTTCCCCAAGTCACAGAGAAATGGATTGATCTTCTACCTTTGCTTGAGAAAGGCCTGGCTGCCAGTGTCCAGACTTGAATCCTCTCTAAAAAGCAGCAGATTTATAGTCACTGACTTATTCCTCACATATGGAAGGACAGTGGTAGCAGGAGTGAAAAAAACCTGTGACTATTGTGCTTGCTTCGGCAGCACATATACTAAAACCTGTGACTATTAATAAATCTACAACATTTATGCAACACTAGGGATGAATCTTAAGGGTAGGAAATATATCAAATCGTTCCTAAAAGGTTTTAAGGTTTTAGTTCTTACAAACTTGTGAGGAAGAGAAAAAAGGAACAAAGAGCATATAACAAATATAATTGAGGGCAGTAGCAAATAGCATAAGCTAGTTGCAGGTATAGAATTAACAACATGTGCTAGAAGAGCAAGATCTCCAGGGAAAATACTTCACAGGAGCAGACCCTAGGCAAGGAGTGGCATCATTGTAAGAGGTCTGCTTTGAACACATTCGACACAAGAGTCAAGAAAAGTCAGTAGATCTAGAACTGCTCTTATGTGGAAGGTACCATTTAACTAACAAAGAACTATGATATGATACATGATTCATATCAAGAGATGCGGAGTCTTACGGCTTCCTGCCTTCTGTCTCCTCTGGGAGATGCTCCCCACTATCTGACCACCCCCAGCCTTCTTCACTCTCTCTGTGGTCACTGTAGATCAAATAAATCCCACTGAAAGTCACACCACTTATGACAGCTGCCATTTTTATTACTCATAAGTTTATTTAGCTGGTGTCTACAACGCTCACTAGACCTTGTGTCATGTGAATGGGATTCATGTCAAATGTTTGGTCACCAGCACAGCTCAGCACCTTGCACAATGCCTGGCATGTGTGATGCTCTGTATCTGTCGAGAAGGAAAGAAAAACCAGGTGTGGTGGCTTACATCTACAATCCTAGCACTTGGGAGGCAGAGGCAGGAGGACTGCCATGAGTTTGAGGTTAGCCTGGGCTGCACAGTGAGTTCAGGGTCAGCCTGAGCTACAAAGTGAGACTCTGTTTCAAAAAGAAAAAAAGAAAGAAAGAAAAAAAGAAAGGAAGGAAGAATAAGAAGAAGATCAAGAACAAGAAGGAAAGAAAAGAGGGAGACAGGAACCTGCCTCAAGTTCATATGGCTAATGCTAAGTGGTATCAGTTTGTCTTGTTAAGACTTAGAGAATACATTTCACAAGGCATGACATCATTAACTGTTAAAAATAGAATAGACAGCTGGGAGTGCTGGCTCATGCCTGTAATCCCAGCACTAGGGAGGCAGAGGCAGGAGGATTGCCACGAGTTCAAGGCTTGCCTGGGCTACATAGTGTGTTCAGGGCCAGCCTGGACTACAAAGCGAGACCCTGTCTCAAACAAAACAAAACACAACTAAAACAATAGCAACAACAACAAAATAGGATAGACAATGAACAGTTTTGGGGAGAGACCACTTCTACTTGGTAAGGTCTAAGATGAATTTAGAGTTGAGTATTGAACTCAGCGTGAAAGACCAACAACATCAAGGTAAATGAAGAGAAATAGGATCCTAAGCAGATAGTACAGCATGAGCAAAGTATCATGGGAAGAAATGCCCAGAGGTGTTTAATGGAAAGTTAGGAAAATTAGGTGTTTAAGGGGACCTAGGAGAGGGCTTTGCAGGGTAGTAGGTTGAAAAACTAAAACCAGACAATGGAGGGATTAAATTTAGGCAAAAGTTTATTTATTTATTTGGGCAGATAACAGCTGCTGAAGACAGGTAGAAAAGAATTTAAAGCACAATTTATTAATATTAATCTGGCAGTAAAATCAAGACAGGAGAGACTAAGCCAGTCAAGAGATTTTTAAGATTGATGATAAGATGGCCACAGAACCTAGTACAGTATAGTTCGATACATGTTATTGAGTTGAGTTGTTGAAGATCTGGTGTAAGGTGAGAATATTGGGCATGGAAAGAAGTAGGAGTTGATTCAAAAGAAATCACAGAGCAAGACAAGAGCTAGCAAAAACAAAAGTGATTAAATTAGCCAAGGCTCTGAGAGGAAGCATTACACTCAAAGAGCTAACGGAGCATGTTTTCATGGAGGGATTATTTACCATGATGTAGGCAGGTTTCAAGCAACAGCGAGAGACTGTGATGTACCCAGGGACTTGTAAGGTAGGAGGCCTTTACCAGCTTTAGACTTAAACAGACAGGTATTGGAGCACAGTGAGAACTGCCCCCAAGGGAGAGAGCTATTCCTTCAACTGGAGCCTTGGCCTTAGAAGAGGAACTCAGATACAGCACACTGCTAAAAATCGGCTGGTACCACCCACTGTCTCTTCTATGGGAAGCCTGAGAGCAAACCTCTTGGCCTACAAAACAAATATGGGAGAGGAATGCAAGCAGATGTGGCATAGTTACCAAGGTCAACGTCTTAACTAAGGATAGGAGTTAAATAATTAAAATGTGGCTCTTTCAGAGAGCTGTAAGAAGACAGAATCCCTGAGTCTAATCCAAAATGTTGAATATGAAACCCTATGATGTTTCTATCCTACCTAACTAGAAGCTGGGTGTAGTGGCCTACGCCTGTAATCCCAGCACTCAGGAGGCTGAGGCAGGAGGACTGCTGGGAGTCTGAGGCCAGTCTGGGATGCATAGTGATCTCAAGGCCAGCCTGAAATACAAATCAAGACTCCATCTCAAAGAAAACAGAAAAACTAGTAGCTAGAGTTGATCTCCTCCTTTCCAATTGTTTTAGAGGACTGCATGCCTTCTTTTCTAGCTACCTATATACCATTCCTTCAGTGACATGCTGTTTCTTTTGATTAGTTGTTTCATTCCTTATCTGCCCCAATTGGCTATCTCTTCCCTATCTGCTAGGTCAGCCACATAGCGACAGATTGGTTGGGGCCTTTAGCTCCACGACTTAAACCAACCCAGCCCAAAGAGCCCCTTACTCAGTTAATTCTCAGACATTTACCTCCCACATTCTCTACCTTCTGGAGCTAAAGCTCACTTATCTGTAACTTGGAGAAAAAGAATAAATCCGAGATGGGGCCGCAGAGAGACTATCAGATGCAACCAAGAGATCAAGGAGAAGAAAAAGAAATTTGAATTCGTAATTAATCTTTTTTAAAATTGGAATCTTTATTATGAGTATGCTCCAAGAACAGAGGGAGAAAATTGAACCAGACAGAAAATGGTCCCTCAGGCAGCTCATCACTCTTCTCTGATAATACTGATTGTTAAGATACTTTGAAGAACATTTAGCAGAGAGGAAAGCTGTCAGACTTTCTGTAAAATTATCAATGAAGTTACAAAAATACGACCTGCTATTCAGATCATAAAATGAAACCTCTCCCAACTCGTACTCTGGGAAAATAGTTACTTACCTGACTTTTGCTGTATCCCATGTATCTGTGGACCGATCAATTTGCCAGCATCCATTTCCAGGACAAAGTGGCTTAAAACTTTTTCTGGAGAATGATGCATTACACATACCTAAGCTCCATTCATTTGTGGCTCTCACTTCTACTTGCCAAAATATCTCTCATTTTCAAATTGTTCAAAACACAAGGCAGCTGCATGAGAAGTAAGTGAACAGAGAAAACAGCTTGAATCCTTCATCCCAAGAGTCACATTTTTCCTATCTGTTGAGATCCTAAGATTAGGGAGTTAGTCTGAGGGTTTAAGGTCAAATCTACCTGAGATGTCCTGATCAATTTTTTGCAAACAAAAATAATGTGGATAGAGGAAGCAACTCTCCTTTAATTCATATGACAAAATCTCTGAGGGGTTTATGCCTTCATCCCTGCTATTAATGCTTCTAACACCTCCAAGCAAATCCATATCTGTTTGTGAACACTTCCCTCTTATTTCACTTAACAAATCTCTAAATGTGGTTATGTGGCCTGCAATTTGGCTTTCATTCTCGGTTAGATTTTCCACCTCTTCATTAAGAAGCTTGGCCTGGGGCCAGAGGGTTAGCTCAGTGGTTCCGGCTCCTGCCTCACAAGAGCAAGGTCCTGAGTTCGATCCCGGAAACCACATACAATGCTGGGCGTGGAGACTCACACCCACCAACCTTCAATACCACATACCACAGTGCCGGGTGTGGTGGCTCACACCTGTCATCCCAGCACTCGGGAGGCAGAAACAGGAGGATTGCTGAGTTCGAAGCTTGCCTAAGCTATATAGTGAGCTCAGAGCCAGCCTGAACTACAAAGTGAGACCCTGTCTCAAAAAAAAAAAAAAAGAAGCTTGGCCTGCACTGCCACTTATTCCTTTCCCAAGGCATGCTTACAGTTTTCAAGTTCAGAGTATAATTCCTTCCTCCAATTTTCCTTCTCCAATTTCAGTTTAATGAACTCTGAAATTTCTTTTTCACATCCCATTTCGGCACCTTCCATTTGCGTCCTCAGCCCTCACTGGAGGGTCTAGGTTGTCCCTGTAACTGGCTGCAGTGTGACCAATGGGCCTTCGGTAGCCATGCTGTGGTGAGAGAAACCCCGCAACGGCAGCAGAGCAGGCCTAGGTCCTCCTCACAGAACAAGACCAGATCCTCACCACGCTTCTCACAAGGGGCTCCCTTGCGGTCCGGTGGGCAGCTACAGGACAGTATCAACCGCGAGGAATAACTGAATGGTGCTCTTGAGGTTATCCAAGCAGTGGCAGGGGCATATGGGTGAAAGTCACCCATTAGACATTCCCAGTGCTGGTGAGTGCAGGAGTGACAGAAGTTTTGCCTTGCACTCAGTGGTCACAGGTCTCTCCAATAATCTAGGCAGATGGGGCATCTGGCTGATCTTTGGAGGTAGGCCAGGGAGGTCTGAAGGGCCATCGCACTGAAGGGTCTGTCTGAGGAGACATTTCAGCAGGACTGCTAGTTCTCCAGGGGCTTAGAAGTGAGAGGCTAAGGCCTCCTCAGTCTTCTTTCTCCAGAGAGTTTCAAAGGTCCCTAGGAAGCTATAACCCTATATACCCATATTTTCTTTTTTTCCCTTCAGCTCTAGAAGCAGTTTCTGGTGGGAGGTATAGCCTCCTGGCACTCCTGATCCTTTGGCTATTTAGTTATCTTTGGGGAGAAAGAGCTACAGCATTGGGAGCAGCAATGGTTACTACACTACCAACAATGTAGTATCCAGACTATGGTACACATAGCAAGTCAAATGATCAGATCTGGAATATGTGGCTCTGGGGGACCTTGCAGATGGGCTTTGGAGCTGATCCTCTGAAGTCAATCTTGCACTATACTGCCTATAATTAGTATTTTATTTGAAAATCAGCTACATAATAATTAAGGCCCTCTGAGTCAGACAGACCTGGTTTAAGGTTTGACATGAGCTGACTATGTGACTTTGAAAACTACTGTTTATTAGCCCTGATTGTAAAGACAGGCCTATGGCATGTATAAGATTCACAAGGCTCATGTTCAGACTGGTTGAAGTCACCTCTTTTTTATTAATGCTAGGATAGAAATATTTCCCTAGAAAGTAGGCTCAATTTGTAAAACCAAGTCAGTTAGAATTTATTAAACATTTACCATGTACTTAAGACTGCGATAATTTATGAAGATCTGAGAAGAAATTAAGGAACACATATATTTCTATCCTCAAAAATCCCACAATCTCATGGGAAGTTATTAATATAATCTAACATAAAATATCAAATCCTGCAATGCAGACTAGATGCAAAGAGCTAATGGACTGGAGTCCTTAGTGAGAAATTCATGGAAGGAGGGTTTGATTGGGATGGGGGAAGGGCAGACCTCTATACATACTCAAGGATGTATGAAAGGGAAAAAAAAGGGGAGTCAAGAGCACCTTCGGGTTGCCATTCTACAAGGTTTTTTTTTTTTTTTTTTTTTTTTTTTTTTTTTTTTTT
>PVIC010004780.1:0-13984 GCA_004025085.1 Thryonomys swinderianus | reverse complement strand
GTGTGTGGTTACAGGGATCGAACTCAGGACCTTGCGCTTGCGAGGCAGGCGCCGGAACCACTGAGCTAACCCTCCGGCCCGTCTACAAGTATTTTGACAGGAACAACATCTAAATCAATTATCTGAATGGCTACAGTAAGTCTGGTACTGTGTTTGAAGTTTAGGTATAGAAAAGAACATGATTATCTCTGTTCTCAAGGAACTCAAAAGTCTTGATGGAAAGTCAGGAGAGAAGAACAAATATAACCACTTATTACTAGCAGTGACACACATGCTATAATAAGGGAATACCTGTTTAGTTTTGAAACATTTAGGCGACAGGAACTGGACAGGGCTTCCACGTAGTTGGGCAAGGTGAATGAATTTCTGGAGCTAGACAGAGCCCTTAAGTCCTAGTTCAGCAGAAAAGTCCGGCATCTAAATTACTCTGCGCGATGAGGAAGTGGGCTGAGCTAAGATATGCTTGACACTTGAGTGAAAACCTAGATGGGTGAGAAGGTGTTCACCAGGGTGATCGGGGAGGGGACGACAACCTTTTCGAAGTAACATGAAACAGAGAAGTACTGAAGCCTGAGGGGCTTAACAGTTCAGAACTCTGCGCGGTTTCCCAGTCTTCCTTCCCATTCTCTCCACCTAGGGCTGCCGGGTGGAAAAGGTGCTCACTTAAATCTGAATTTTAAAAAAAACTCTCAGTATGGCCCAAATATCGCCCAGGACATACACACGCTAGGTCTCCTTCCACTCACCCCAGGTAGTCCTAAGAGCCCGCAAAACACTCATGAATGCCGGAGGGAGAGCCGCTGCGATAAAGCACAAGAACTATCTTCGTTATTTTCTTTTCATTCCTACATTTTTCACCCTCGAGGTTCCTAAGGATAAAGAATTCAGTTTGTAGCGCGAGGATCACTGGCTGTGGCTAATCCGTTTTTGCCAGGTCCTCTTTCCCGGCAGGGATTCTCACACAACCGAGGGACCGGAACTCCCGCCTCCACCGAAGGAACGCCAAAGTGAATAGCCAATCCAAAGGAAGGCAGTTCTTCCGCGGGCCAGACGGCGAAACCTGAGTGGGGCTAGAGAACGGAAGTAGTAGGGGGTGGGGCTCCATGCCGGAAGTAAGGGCCCGGTAGTTTTTTTTTTTTTTCCGCATGGCGCTCTACCTGGCATGAAGGGCGCTCGCCACCTGAAGCGAGGAACCGTAGCGAGGTTGACAGACCCGAATGCAGTTTAACGCTGGGGCTGGGCAGCCGTCCCACTGTCAGGTCATGAGCTCCAGGAGTCACTGGGGAGCATGGTTCCTGCGCCTGCAGGTGCAGCCGGTGTGGGTATTCGGTGTGGCCTTTCTTGCCCGAGTCGTCCTGGTGTTCTATGGGGTCTTGCAGGACCGGACCCTGCACTTGAGGTACACGGACATCGATTACCAGGTCTTCACGGACGCCGCACGTTTCGTCACGCAGGGGCGCTCCCCTTACCTGAGGGCGACTTATCGTTACACCCCGCTGCTGGCTTGGCTCCTCATTCCCAACGTCTGCCTCAGCGAGCTGTTCGGAAAGTTTCTATTCATCAGCTGCGACCTCCTCACAGCTTTCCTCTTATACCGCCTGCTGCTTCTGAAGGGGCTGGGTCAGCGCCAGGCTTGTGGCTACTGTGTTTTTTGGCTCCTCAACCCCTTGCCCATGGCGGTGTCCAGCCGAGGCAACGCGGATTCCATTGTCGCCTCTCAGGTGCTTATGGCCCTCTACTTGATAGAGAAACGACTCATCGCGTGTGCCGCTGTATTCTACGGTTTCGCGGTGCATATGAAGATGTATCCGGTGACCTACGTTCTTCCCATAGCTCTCCATTTGCTTCCAGAACGCGACAATGACGAAGAACGCCGCCAGTCCCGGCGTTCTTTCCGGGCTCGTTCGTACGCCTTTCTGAAGAGGCTGTGTAGTCTGGCTGTACTGATCTTTGTAGCAGTTGCTGGATTCACATTTTTTGCTCTAAGCTTTATATTTTACCTTAAATATGGCTGGGAATTTGTGGAGCACACTTACCTTTATCACCTGACTAGGCGGGATATCCGTCACAACTTTTCTCCATACTTCTATATGCTGTATTTGACTGCAGAGAGCGAGTGGAGTTTTCCTCTGGGAATTGCTGCCTTCCTGCCACAGTGTATCCTGCTTTTAGCAGTGTCCTTCGCCTATTACAGAGACCTTGTCTTTTGTTGTTTTCTTCATACGTCCATTTTTGTGACTTTTAACAAAGTCTGCACCTCCCAGTACTTTCTTTGGTACCTCTGCCTCCTGCCCCTTGTCATGCCACTAGTGAGAATGCCTTGGAGAAGAGCAGTCGTCCTCCTAATGTTGTGGTTTATAGGGCAAGCCCTATGGCTGGCACCTGCATATGTGCTTGAGTTTCAAGGAAAGAACACCTTTCTGTTTATCTGGTTAGCTGGACTACTCTTCCTTTTTATTAACTGTTCCATTTTGATTCAGATTATTTCCCATTACAAGGAGGAACCCCTGGTAAAGAGAACCAAACATGACTAATACACCAAAAAAAGAATTTTGGAATCTTTCTGAATATTCCAGGAACTCTACTGAAAATGTCTTTGTTCCAGCAGAAATTAAAACCAGTGTTTGTCTTATACATAATGGACTCAATAATTGAAACTCACTCTTAGAAAATCTTGGGACTTATTTATTTGGCAGATAATGGAAAGTAAAGGATAATTATTATGGAATGAGAAGGCCAATTGGGTATGGTAGTGCATCCCTGTAATCCCAGAACATAGGCAGGCTGAAGCAGGAGGATCTCAACTAAACTCTAGATAAAAAAAAAAAACTTTTTAGAAAATAGAAATTTAAAATTAAAGAAGAATGTGCTAAGATTTTAATATACACTTAAAGTATCTTTGGATATTTGAGGTCCTTAAACACCAACTATTAATACTCAGAATATTCTTCCTTCCTTCCTTCCTTCCTTCCTTCCTTCCTTCCTTCCTTCCTTCCTTCCTTCCTTCCTTCCTTCCTTCCTTTCTTCCTTCTCTCCTCCTCTCTTCCCCTCCCCTCCCCTCCTCTCTTTGAGACAGGGTCTTGCTTTGTAGTTCAGGCTGGCCCTGAGCTCACTATGTAGCCCAGTCAAGCATGGAACTCAGCAATCCTCCTGCCTCTGCCTCCAAGTGCTGAGATTACAGACGTGAGCCACCACACCCTGCATTGTGGTACTGATTGCTGGTGGTTGCGAGTCACCACGCCCAATATCATATCATTGTATGTGGTTACTGGGATCAAACCAGGGACCTTGTGCTTGCTAGGCAGGCGGCAGAACCTCTGAGCTAAATTTCTGGCCCCTTAAGTTTTTTTATTTTTTTATTTTTATATATATATATTTTTTGCTTTTTGAGACAGGGTCTCGCTTTGTATTTCAGGCTGGCCCTGAGCTCACTATGGTGCCCAGGCAAGCCACCGCGAACTCAGCAATCCTCCTGTCTCTGCCTCCCGAGTGCTGGGATTACAGGCGTGAGCCACCACGTCCGGCATTGTGGTATGCGGTGTTGATTGTTGGTGGGCGTGTCTCCACACCCAGCATTATATGTGGTCACCGGGGATCCAACTCAGGACCTTGCGCTTGCGAGGCAGGCGCCGGAACCACTGAGCTAATCCTCCGGCCCAAGTTTTTTTATTTTTAAAGGGTTTTTCATTTACAATTTACTTGTTGCCAGTGTTGCAAAAATATTAATAGAGATTATTTTATCACTGAATTTGTTAGTAAGACATAACCCACCTTAAACACATCCCACTTAAAAATTCTGTGATGCGGGCTGGAGGGTTAGCTCAGTGGTTCCGGCGCCTGCCGCGCAAGCGTAAGGACCTGAGTTCGATCCCCAGTAACCACATATAATGCTGGGCGTGGAGACACGCCCACCAACAATCAACACCGCATACCACAATGCCAGACGTGGTGGCTCACGCCTGTAATCCCAGCACTCGGGAGGCAGAGACAAGAGGATTGCTGAGTTCGCGGCAGCTTGCCTGGGCACCATAGTGAGCTCAGGGCCAGCCTGAACTACAACGCTAGAAAAAAAAAATTCTGTGATGGGGTCGGAGGGTTAGCTCAGTGGTCGATACCACATACCACAGTGCCAGGCGTGGTGGCTCACGCCTGTCATCCCAGCACTCGGGAGGCAGAGGGCAGGAGAATTGCTGAGTTCGAGGCTTGCCTGGGCTACATAGTGAGCTGGGGGCCAGCCTGAACCACAAAGCGAGACCCTGTCTCAAAAAAAAAAAAAAATCTGTGATGGAGCGCTGGAGATTTAGCACAGTGGTTCCAGGTTCTGTCTGGCAAAAGCAAGTTCCTTGGTTCCATCCCTGGTAACCACATACAACAGTACCAGGCATAGTGACACACTCCCATTAGCAATCAGTACCACATACCACAGTGCCAGGTGTGGTGATTCATGCCTATAATCCCAGCACTTGGGAGGCAGAGGCAGGAGGATTGCTGAGTTGGAGGCTTGCCTGGGCACCATAGTGAGCTCAGGGCCAGCCTGAACTACAAAGTGAGACCCTGTCTCAAAAAAAAAAAAAAAAAAAATTCTGTGATGGAAATGGTGACCTTCCAGGGAGGCTTCTTGAAAAATAAGCAGCAGCATTCTAGGGAGCCATTGCTCTACTAAAACAGGAAATGGGAGAGGGGATATATGTGAACATGTGAGGCTAAATTAACTAAAGAAAGAATTTAACTTGGTCTTGGGGATTTTACGTTTTTTAAAACTTATTTTTACTATCTAGTTTTGTAAAAATCTCTTTGTGGCTTCTTTCCACTTGCAATCCTTGTGATTTCCTTATTAGCCTTTTTATAATACCTTAAAATTCTATAGCATTGGTTTATTTCCTGAATATTTATTTTTGTTCTTATTTGTTTGATGTGGTACTGAGGATTGAACCCAGGGCCTTCACGCTGAACTCCATCCCCAGCCCTTTTTAATTTTTCTTAATTATGAAGCAGCACTTTTGAGAATTTCTTTCTACATTGCCAAGTTTCCCAGGGTGGGCTCAAATTTGTAATCCTCCTGTCTAATCCTCCACAGTGCTAGGATTGCTAGTGTGTACCACTCTGTCTGGCTTTTTTGTCCTTAAACCGTATGTGTTATCCAACTTTTTGTTTCTGTAACACCTTATATAAGCTAGCTTATAAGAAAAGAAGGTTTACTTTGGCTCACAGTTTTAGAAGTTTCAGTCTACAATTGGTTGGCCTTGTTGGCTTTGGGATGGTGTAGGGAATAGGGAAAGGGCATGTAACTAAAGTCTCTGCACTTGAGTTCGAGTTCCTGTGAGCCTGACAGCACAAGGTGAATTAATAAATAGAATAAATAGAAATGAGACTTAGAGAAAATAACAGGTTACTCAGAGGCCAGCATGTAACAGGTGTCTCGGAGGGAAATAGTTTTGGTACATCAGGAGTAGCAAATGTAACAGGTCACTTAGAGGGCAGTGGATTTGTACATCCTAGAACAATGAAGAATCTGTAGATGAAGTTCATAGTGTAGTTGTGCCCCGGAGCATGACAGCATGTAGGGCCATTGGAGTCTTTGTTATAAGAGGCGAAGATAGCGTCATGTCTGGATATGCCATAACTGGCCTGCAGGCAGGAAAGCTAGGCCTAATCCTAGTTTTACTTGTGAAATTATTTTCCCCAAAATTATAAGGATTGCTCCCGACAACCCAGAATGAGTGGCACATCGTGGCAGGGAACATGGAGCGGAACAGATCTTTTCACCACATGTCTGGAGCCCAAGAAGAGAAAGGAAGAGACCATCACCCCATTATCTCCTTTAAGGGGAGGTGGCCAGTGAACCAAAACCTCCCACTAGGCTCCACCTCTTAAAGATCCCGCATCCTGATCCTCGTGTGGGCTGAAAGTAAGTTTTTAGGTAATGCACAGGCCTTTGGGGGCACATTCCAGGTCCAAAGTGTAGCACTACCCACCAACAGACACATTTACAAATAGGCATTCCTTATTAAGTGGGGCTTTTTTTGGTACCAGATTTCAAACTCAGTACCTTGTGCTTACCAGGCAGGTGTGATTCCCCTGAGATACATCCCTAGCCATAGCTTTTTTTTCTTCTGCAATTGCTTTTCAAAATGTAGTCCCTACTACATAGTGAGCTCAGGGCCAGCCTGAACTATAAAGCGAGACCCTATCTCAAAAAAAAAAAATTCTTAAACTTAATCCTTATTGAAAACATTAAGGATGCCAGTCCCTTCATAATTCTCTTCCATGTCCAACCTTGTCAAATTCTACCCTGTCTTTGTTATTCCCCACTTGATTATGCCATTTTCCTTCACAGCTTAGTCTAAAATGTTGATTTACTAAAATGTGTTAGCTGAGCTGTTTATAAATCAGCAGTAGAAAAACATGATGATAACTTTCCAAACCTCACCAAGTTCCTTTTGCCATGAAGTATACATTTTGCTGTGTATATTCATAGGGTTAAAAATTATCCTATACTCGCCGGGCGTGGTGGCTCACGCCTGTAATCCCAGCATTCGGGAGGCAGAGACAGGAGGATTGCTGAGTTCGAGGCTTGCCTGGGCTACATAGTGAGCTCAGGGCCAGCCTGAACTACAAAAGTGAGACCCTGTCTCAAAAAAAAAAATTATCCTATACTCAATAACATAAGAGTCTAGACTTAGTTTAGGTTCAAATACTGGTTTTGTGACCTTTGAGCAAAATTCTTGTATATTGTTATTTTTCCACCTATAAAATGGGGATTCTTAATATAATCCTAAGAATTGTTTGTAAGGATTAAAGTAGTTAAGATACCCAGAATGCTCATGCAGGTACAGAATGGATAAAACAAAACAATTGCTTTGACTGTCACTATAAACCTTATTCCTGCTAATTCTGATGTGACTGTAAAGATCATAGGTCCCTACATACTTTTCAGATGTCTGGTTCAGAATCGACAGTTTGTATTTGTGTATTCTTGTCATTAGCTGGTTTTAAGCAGTGAAGGTTTGGTTTATGCCCCTGAAGTTACACAACACTCCTTTGTTGTGCCAAGGGGTCGTTCAAAGGTTGGCATTCTATAGATGGAAGCACATGCCTTCTGTGAGGGTCAGAGTATCATGGGGCACAGGCTTTATTCACTGCATTTGGGAAACCACTCATTTAGTCAAAACAAGCATTCATGTTCATTATCTGTATAAAGCAGACGAAATGGGAATGTTTCTAGCTGCTCAGACACTGCTAATTGCTATGTCTATTGTATAAGATGAAATGACGCTTATTGTGACTATTTAAAAATAATTTGGAACATGAATATTGGAAGCTCAGTTCATTTCACAAAGGCAACATTTTAACCTCTCCTCTCCGTTCTGGGGGAAATTACTTATAGATCCCAGCCATACACTACGCTCTGTGATAGATTAATTAAACCAAGTCCATGTGGTTGCAGAGGTAGCAAAATCAGAAATATCCCACTAATAAAATGTTATATGAGACCCCACAGAATGTCACAAAAATGCTCTGATTTATAAAATGGGAGTCACCGAGGGCAAGGGTACAGTGTGTTACTATTTTACAGCTAAGAAAATTGAACTCTGAAACAAGTGACTTCCCAAGACCAAATAATTGATCGATGGCAAGACCAGTGCTGAACCCCCACCCCAGCGGGGATGCATACCTCTGATTACAATTCTTTTTTTTTCTTTGGTACTGGGGTTTAAACTCTGGACTTTGTGCTGGCCAGGCAGGTGCTGTGTCGCTGAGCTACATGCCCAGTTCTTTTCTACTTTATTTTGAAAGTCCTTCTACATGATGTATGATGATGACTGATTATAGAGGAAAAAGATCATTTATTTAGAAAATTCAATCATTTAGCAAACTACCTAGGAGAAAACCCTGAGTGTCTTCTATGTGCCAGGCGTTTTTCTAAGCATCTGAAATGTGGCTTTGATTGAGGGAAAGAATAGGCAAACACAAAATTCTAATGATCATCATAGAGGAAAATAAGGTGACAGAAGCACAAAGCGATGGCAGCAAAGGAGAGGGAAGTGAGTACTCTTAGACCAAGCAATTAGACAGTGTGTCCGCTCTCACTATAATAAATACCCGCAACAACAAGCTTATGAAGAGAAAAGGTTTGTTGTGGCTCACAGTTTTGGAGGTTCCATTCCATGACTGACTTGTCCTCATTCAGTCTGCACAAAACGTCAGGGGGCTGTGGCAGAGCACAGCAGACTCTCTTATGGCCAGGGAGTGAAGACGAGCTGGGTTCTCCTGTCTTCTCTGAGAAAAAGCACCCAGTGACCTCAAGACCTTCTTGGCCTAACCACTCAGAATTTTCACTAACTCCCAATAGCACCAAACTGGTAACAAACTTTTAACATATGAGCCCTTGGGGACATTTAAGAGCCAGAGTATGGCAGAGGGCATCATTTTTTAAAAATCGATTTTATTGGTACATTTTATACATAAACTTGGACCTGTACGTGACACATCTTGAATCTCATTTTTTCCCCTTTCCCCTGCTCTCCCTCCAACTTCTGCCACCTATATATATAGATTTGTTTCCTTTTTTTTTTACTATCAAGTTTTTTCTTTCCTTTCCCCTACTTACCCTTTCTCTTTTGCATATTTTCTTCTTATTCCACATTACCTATTGTACATTTTGACATTCATTTACACCTAAGGTTTTTCATACTAGAGAAAAGATATAGCATTTACACATCTGCATCCTATTTATTTCACTTGAGTATGTCTTTGAAGTACACCCACTTGAGTATAAATGACTCAGATTTACCTTTTTGTGGCTAATACTCCATTTTAATTTTTAAAAACCCCACATCTTTATTCAGTCTTCTGTTGAACATTTGGGCTGTTTCCAAGATTTAGCTATCACAAACTGAGGTGTAATAAACATGGATCCACATATATTGCTGTGGTGTGATTCTTTTAATTCTTTTGTGTATATACCTGGCAGGAGAATAGCCAGGTCACATGAGACCTCGAGTCCTAGTTTTTTAAGAAATCTACACTGATCTCCACAGTGGTTGCACCAGTCTACATTTCAACCAACAGTGGAGAAGGGTTCCTTCCTCCCTGCAGCCTCACCAGCATTTATTGCTGGTTAATTTTGAGATAGCCTTTCTTTGTGGAGTGAGATGGAATCCCAGTGTTCATCTGCATCTCTCAAATGACCAGTGATGTCGAACACTTCTTTATGCGTTTCTTTGTTGCTTCTACTTGTTAATCTGCAAAATGTCTGTTCATTTCAGATGCTCATTTTCGAACTGGGTCTTTAAATTTGGGGGGGTGCTGATTTTTACCGGGGAAATAAAAACGTGATGCTCATGATGCTGTATGGGGAAGAGCTAAGTGAAAAGCAATATAAATGCCCTGCACCCAAAGGAGCACTGGGCAGGTGAGTAGAACTCACTGGAATAAGCAAGGACCAATGAGGACTAACAGACTGCATAAATGCTATTAGAAGAACACAGTTAACATTTTTACTGGATTACAATCCAGTGACTTTGGACCCAGCCCTTTTTTTCCCCTGACTTCTGAACACATGTTGATTTTTTTTATTTTTTATTTTTTTTCGAGACAGGGTCTCGCTTTGTAGTTCAGGCTGCTCTGAGCTCACTATGTAGCCTAGGCAAGCGTTGAACTCAGCAATCCTCCTGTCTCTGCCTCCTGAGTGCTGGGATTACAGGCGTGAGCCACCACACCCAGCACTGTGGTATGTGGTATTGATTGTTGGTGGGCGTGAGTCTCCACACCCAGCATTGTATGTGGTTACCAGGGATCGAACTCAGGACCTTGCGCTTGCGAGGCAGGTGCCGGAACCACTGAGCTAACCCTCCGACCCTGAACACATGTTGATTTTAAAAGAAGAGGAAATTTAGATGTATAAGAACTTTATATGTGTAGTGCTACAAAATACTTTGACACATTATTTTGTGATGGGAGGTTTTTAAAAAAATGTATGTTGCACAGATGAAAACACTGAGTTTCAAAATACACGCAGTTTTCCAAAATCTAAATATGAAATAACAACAGAACTCGTATTTTCTGGTGCCAAATTTACTCCTGCTCTCTCTGTGCTGGCCTTAACATGTAGCTCTGGTGAATGCAAGATGAATCCCTGGACTTTTGATTTCAGGGAGAATTTACCCAACAGATCACTTATTCATCGAGTAAATACCAGGATCCTGCATTGGGCCAGATACTCAGCTAGTCTGGGGTATACAGATGACTAAGACACTAGTCTTGCCTTTCAGGAACTCATAGTCCTATAGAGAAGACTGGGCTGCTGGAAAGATGTAATCAGAAATACAGTGAATGCCACTGCCAAAGCCATCTGAGAAAAAGGCTTATAAAAACATGACGGTGTGTCTTCATCCTCGTCACCCACTGCGTTTAGCATGGCTGGACTTTTGCCACTCCCAAAGCAAAATGACCATGAAAGATGAACATTTTGGATTGATTCGGGACATTGAGACCGCCAGAGACGTGAAATTGAAGATGCTCAGGAAGCGAGACTTCCAGAGCTGCTTCAGAAAGTGGCGAGAATGATGAGAGAACTATGTTCCAAGTGAGAAGATTCATGGTACTGTGTCTTTTACTTCAATACAATTTTTAATGTATGCACTCACTGGATTTTTTGATCACGCACAGCAGCTTAGTTATAATGCTCTGACTGGAGTAAAACGCACAGATAGTTGTTTTTTGTTTTGTTTTGTTTTGTTTTTTTGAGACAGGGTCTCGCTTTGTAGTTCAGGCTGGCTCTGAGCTCACTATGTAGCCCAGGGAAGCCTGGAGCTCAGCAATCCTCCTGTCTCTGCCTCGTGAGTGCTGGGATTACAGGCGTGAGCCACCACGCCCGGCACTGTGGTATGTGGTATTGATGGCTGGTGGGTGTGAGTCTCCATGCCCAGCATTGTATGTGGTTTCCGGGGATCGAACTCAGGACCTTGCGCTTGCGAGGCAGGTGCCGGAACCACTGAGCTAACCCTCCGGCCCAGACAGTTGTTTATTAGCCCCATCGACTGGACAAGACTAGCAGAACCTGGTATGCACTGGGCACTGAAGTGTTTTCCTTTAGTATGGGATAAATAATGGGGGCTGTCTTTGAAACTTCACTGTTTAAATCATTCAGTGATAGTCATGCCTTTGAAAATCCTTGGCTTAGCTCACAGAAACTTTTATGATCTGGCTCCTGTCTGTGTCTCCTGCTTCGTCTTCTACCTCATTCCAGATTCTTCTACATCTCTCTGAGTTTGCATCTACAGCTCCACAGAAAGTGATGTCCTTCTTTTCTGATCCTGTCTCCAGCTTCTGCTCAGTTCAAAGATGTCCTTGGTGCAGATCACCGTGGGAGGAGATTCCCACGCTGTCTGGGCTGCGAGCTCTCTAGGGGATGGAGTTCTTTCTTATTCATTGGTATGATTTTCCCGGAGCTCTCACAGATTTGAGCAAAGACGGACAGGCACAGCCAACATCAAGGAACTGCGGGATATGCCACTTACTCTGCTAGGTTTGTTGAATTGAGTTGTACACGGACCTGTCAAGAGGGGGCTGGGATAGTGGGCTGATGTTGGCAGCTGTGAAAGAGAACAGTTTCTCGCTGTCTATCATTTCTAAATGCCATCAGTATCCACCTCTTTTCTGAGCTAGAAGTTTATAATTGCTTCTTCCCTTGCTCCCCTTAGCCAATCGGTCACTAAACCCTGTCATTCTACCTTTTAATGTCCCTAGAGCCTCCTGACATCTTGCCAGTGTCGTTGCCAATTCTACAGGGCAGGCCCTCATTATTTTTCACCTGGAATCGATAGCTCTGACTGGTCTTCCTGCTTTCCATCTGTCCTGCCCTTCCTTCCACCTCTCATTTATCCTCCTGCTGCTGCCACGGCGTGCCTCCCAGAGCAGATCTAACGGGTCACCACCCTGATGAAAGCATCCTGGGGGACTCCGTGACCTGCAAGGAGAAGTCCCAGTCCCTGGCATCCTCCATCTCACACCAATTTCCCCTCTTGCCCATCGCTCTGGCTCACTGGAGAATGCAGTTTCGGAAGCTGCCCAGGGAGGCCCTTGGCTGTGCTGTCTCCTGCCTGCTGCTTCTCACCCGGCCTCCGGAGGAACTGTACCGTTTCTCCTGAATCACCTCACAGCCTGTCCCTTCATCGAGGGGCAACGAGGTGGGCTGATGGGCAGAGCAGAGGGACCACTACGGAAAAAACTAGGACCAGAGTTGTAAGAGTTGGTAAATAAGCTCTAGTTACATTCTTGCTACATTATATTATACTGTGAAAGGGCCGAAGATTTAGTTTAGTGGTACTGTGCCTGCCTGGCAAACACCAGGTCCTGAGTTCAATCCCTGGTACGGAAACAAAACAAAAACCTAGGGGGAAAAAAAAAAAACCTGTGTATTTGTCTCTTTCTCTTAGAGTTAGTTTCTGGAGGACACGAATTACTCCATGTTTCTCTCATGACTATACAGCATAAATAGGGGAAAATGTTTGTTAGATAAGTGAATGGTGTAGGAGGAGGCAAAGCTCTGTTAAGTGCCTATTGTGAACTTAAATGCTTTTCACACAAAACCTCATTTAATTTCATCCACAAAACTTTAATTTTTCAAGAAGACAGGCTCCGAGAAGCTAACTACAGCTTCTTGCCAAGGTTACAATCTCTTAAGGGGTGCAGCTCGAATTGGAACCTAGGGTAGGTCTCTCATTTTCCAAACCTTTGCTCCCTTGAGCCATTCTTAAATGGGTAATTTTCCTTCCCTCCCTGCGCAGCTGGGAATAGCTGGAGATATTTCAGTCGTCACAAGTGGGTGTGTTGCTGGTACAAGCCAAGTGTACAGCTAAATGTCCCATGGTCCCCAGAGAATCCCCACAGTACAGAACTGTCTTGTTCCAAATGCCAACAGTGCCAAAGTTGGGCCTTTCATCTGTTAATGCTACTGTGTGAAAATACTATAGACTCATAGCTTATAAATGGTAGAAATTTATTTCTCACAGACCTGCAGGCTGGAAAGTACAAGGCAGAGGTGCTGGCAGACTTGGGATCTGCTAGGAGCCAGTTACCTGGACCAGACAGCTGTCCTTTCCCTGTCCTCACATGACAAAGGCTGACGAAGCTCCCCTGAGCCTCTTTAAAAGGACAGTCATTCCCTTCACAAAGGCTTTCTTCTCAGTGACCTATCACTTCCGAAGGCCCCACCTCCTGATGCCATCAGTTTGGGGCAACCAACACTTAATCTTTTGCATTGAAGACCTCCAGCACGCCACATCAAGTCTAACTAAAAATCAAGTAATCACCAAAGATTTAGCTCAGCGATTCCAGCTCCTGCCTAGCAAGCGCAAGATCCCTGGTTCAATCCCTGGTACCCACATATAATACCAGGCGTGGTGACTCACACCCACCAGCAATCAGTACCATACACCACAGTGCCAGGTGTGATGGCTCATGCCTATAATCCCAGCACTCAGGAGCAGAGGCAGGAGGATTGCTGAGTTCAAGGCTTGCCTGGTCTCCATAGAGAGCTCAGGGCCAGCAGGAACTACAAAGCAAGACCCTGTCTCAAAAAAAAAAAAAAAATCAAGTAATCAAGCAAAGTATATCTAGCCATGACACCATAGGGAGTCAGACTAGTTGAACAAAAGACTTAGGGGGGAAAAGTTTGATGGTTAAAAAAAAAAAAGGAGGGCCGGAGGGTTAGCTCAGTGGTTCCGGCGCCTGCCTCGCAAGCGCAAGGTCCTGAGTTCGATCCCCAGTAACCACATACAATGCTGGGCATGGAGACATGCCTACCAACAATCAACACCGCATACCACAATACCGGACGTGGTGGCTCACGCCTGTCATCCCAGCACTCGAGAGGCAGAGACAGGAGGATTGCTGAGTTCGCAGCGGCTTGCCTGGGCACCATAGTGAGCTCAGGGCCAGCCTGAACTACAACGCGAGACCCTGTCTCAAAAGCAAAAAA